>CABPRJ010000003.1:1859786-1876019 GCA_902439185.1 Cinara cedri
CCCCCCCCCCGAGCGAAAAAAATCGATCTCATTTACCCGTTACCCGCCCCGCCGCCGTCGCCGCCGCCAGCCGCACGTCCGCCCGCGAACGTATACGCGCGGGGCGGCGGCGTCGGGGCCCCGGCCGGGAACTCGAGCCGCGAGATGGGTTTTTATCGCTCGCGCACACACAGCTTCATCAATAATAGCGCCGATGCTAAGCGAAGAAATTAAAAAAAAAAAAAAAAAAAGAAAAGAAAAGAGAAAAAAAGCAGAAAACTCCGCGGAAAAATAATATAATATAATTCGCCGAAATAATTTCGCAGACTGCCGTATATAATATATATTAAATATATACGTATACGGAAGTGTATAATACTCGGGGGGGAGAGGCGGTTTTCGTCGTGTATGCACGCGCGCACAATAGGGGCAGAATAAAAAAAAAAAAAAAGCAGGATCCGAGATAACCCGCGACGCGCGTTTTCATTTCCGTTTTTCATCCCCCCTCCCCACGCCATCCACTCGCCCATCCGCGTACACACGTACGCGATAATATTGTGCCGCGCGTACCTGTGCGCCTAGCCCGCCGTCGAAATATTACATTGCCCGCGCGACAAACCCACGGCGCGCGTCGTCTACGGTACGGCCGCGGCCGTACCGTGTGCGGGACGGTTCGTTTTCATTTGTCGCGGATCCGTCATCGCGAAAAAATGAAAAAAAAAAAATAAAAAGGGTTTTTCGTTATCGTTATTTCCGCGCGACGCGCGCCGGCCCGTGCCCCGCGGCCCGGGGGAATCGCGCTCGGTCGGTCTGATCGACGGATAAAAGCCCGGCGTCCATCTGCGTGCGGATGTATACGCGTGTGCGTCTGATCCGCGTGTTTGTTGTTTTCCCTATCTCTCTCTCTCTTTGTAAACGTATACGCGGCCGGCACTGAAGTAAGTAAGTATACAGTGCACGTGTACGTGCGTACGTGTAGAACGCAACGGGGAAAGAAGCGCGCGCCGCGGAAGACGTGGGCGAGTGTCCGATTCCGAGAACGACCGCGTTTCCCGGCGTTCGGAGCTAAAAGAAATACGATTAATTTTTTTTTGATTTTTCGCACCGTCTCGTCATCGAAAAGGAAAACGATAAAAAAAAAAAATAATAATAATAATGATAATAATAACGATAAAACAAAAATGAAGAACGACGAACGTTATTGTCGTGTAGATATCGGGCAATAGGCGCGCGCGCGCGTACGGTGAGCTCGTGTATTATCATGTAAACCGTTATCACCGACCGAGCGGCCATTACGAGTATGCATTTTACGGAGTACTCAACGGTCGCTTAATCGGTTCGCGACGAAAGTTTGACGCGCGGCGCCGATCCGGTCCGCTGTCGTCCGCAACGGTACGATACAAGCGCCCGTGTACTCTGCGTAAAGGCAACGCGCGCCCTAACCCGTGCGGCCTTAATAACGTAGGCCCGTTGGTGTTATTTCGAATGACAGAATCGGATTGGAGAAGCGACGGTTATCGATGTCGGTTTTTTTTTTTTTTAATACGATTCGCTCGGTCGGTGTTCGGTCGACGTCGCATCGGCGATCCCGTAACGAATACGAATGAAACGGTTGAACTCTTCGTTAAACATAATGCTGTTAGAACGCGTGATTGTCGAACGACGACCGTCCGGCGGCATTCCACGCGGACGAAATGATGGACCGCTATCGGGTACGGTGGTGTTTCGTTATAAATATTAGCGGTCGGACGTGCGACCGCTGCACCGGTGCGGTACGCGGGCGCCAGCCGTGTAATTAGAAACCGATACAAACACTGATAAACGATAACTGTCTGTCTGTTTTTTTTTTTTTTTCGATAATACCGTGATAACGCGCCGTCGTTCCGGTGTCCCGCATATCTCGATTCGCGCAGATCACAGCGCACCGCGGTGCTTGTGCGCATTTCGTCCGCGTAACGCTAGACAACGCCCCGAAGTAATTACCGTTATTTATTTTCGTTTTCGTTTTTTTTCGTTTTTTCGTTTTTTTCCTCGTCGCGCGTGTTGTACATAAAATATAAATGTTTACTTGAGGGAAAACCGTCCGAATCTCGGCGCCGCCGCCGCGGTGTTGTTCGTTGTAAACGTTTAGGGCCGGTGGTTAGGGAAAACGACGACATAACGGCGACATAAAGCCGCGAGTTATTTTTACGATTCTCCCGGTCCCTTTATAATATTGTTTGTCCGGAGAAATCAATTTCGTCAGTAGGTACACCCGCTACGCGTCTGCACGTACATAATATGTACGTAGTGACAAATTCGTAATTGTATGTTCTTCACATCGCGAATACGCCGGTTTTTTTGTGGTATTATCGAAAACGATATTATGCTGTCGCAAACTGCGATTATTAATTTTTTTTCGTTTTTCGTTTAGACAATTAAACAGTCCGCGCAAATACAGTACAATAGTATATTAAGAGAACAACGATCGAGCACAATGACGTGGAGGAAGAACCGGCCTGTGATTTGGCACTATTCGGCATAACTACTATATAATTATTATCGTACCTAAATTACCATCGAAACCGCGGAGAGTTAATTAAAACATGTTTTAAAAACGAATAGAAAAATGTGTTTTTTTTTTTTTTTTTGTCCGCCTGTTAACAAGTTTTCTTCCAGTAATCTGAATCCAATCAAAAAAAAAAAGAAAAAAGAAATAGAGCTTTTTTAAAAACATTTTTGATTTATTTAATGTAACGAAAAGATAATTTTTCGACTTTCCAAACTATTAAGAGTAAAAATAACATTTTTCCTGAAATAATGTTGTGTCTAATTGATGTCTGTAAAGGATCTTCTTTGAATTATTGTCTTGATAATTGCGTAAAACGCAGGCAAAACTGGAAAATGTACGGGTAATAATGGTTTATTTATTACCTGAAATTTGTACACAATGATTTTCGGACTATTTATACATATTTGGCATTTAGAAATATTTTACATTTTTATTTGGTCTTATATTATGTATAAAACTGTTTTGGTCGATCAGAAAAATATTTGAAAATGCGCGCGAGATTCATACTTACTTAATGTTAAATAATGTTTTTGACGAAAATCGTGAAAATTACGGGATTTCAAAACACGTTTAAACAAACTTCGTTCGGAATCATATTTAGTCAACAATTATTTATTGTTGCGCACAGATACATAATTAAATAACTCTTTATACAATACACTGCCTTCCCAATTTCCCACCTACGACTGCGGCACATTCGTCAGAAATATCGGGTCTTTTTTTTCTCAAATTTTTGTTTTCAACTTAAACTGACGGGAATGCGGAGAAAATGTTCGTGTAAGGTTTACTGCCGGACGAAAAATCCGCGTCTTTTAACATAAACCGTACATAGGTACGTCGAACGATTTCGGGGAAAAAGAAACCGTAAAACACATGATCTTGTATAGTATAACTACTATACTCTGCTTATATTAATACGCTCAAAACCTATAAACGCGGTTTTTTTTTTCGGTCATAATATGGTAGGTAACGTCGTCGACTACAAAAAAAAAAAAAATATATATATATACACGGTTTTATAATATTAATATTATTATTATTTTTTCCGAAAACTGATATAAATAAAAAATAAAAAAATAAATTTTAATATCGTATTAAAATATATACGATACTCTCGGCGCGACATATATAATATTATATTATATTATACAGTGTGTGTGTGTGTGTGTGTGTGTGTGTGTGTGTAATTCGAGAACAATCGGATATTGAAGTTTTTTATAAAGCTGTATATTTGTATTTGTTCGTCTAAAGGAAAAGTGTATAATATATATGTGTGTAATATCGATTTTTTAATGGAAAAATCAAATTTCACCGGGATATTCTATGCATTTTATATACGTTGACGACGACGACGACGACGACGACGACGTTGTGTATGTTTCATAAGTGGGCGGTGAAATATTCGGTATATTCGAAGCCGCGTATATCGTGTGCGCGATATAATATCATGTGTATTATCATAATAATAATACAGTGCGAAAACACACGGAGCGTTTTTCATTTTCATTTTAGCTGTGAAACCTACCTACCTACCTGCCCTTCCTGTCCACCACCCCTCAACCCAACCCTACGTTACCTATATCTATCGTATAAATTCGGTAGCGTTAAAAGTTTACACTGTCATGAAAAAAAAAAAAAAAAACACACGAAAAAAACGCGAGATACTTCCGAATTTACACTTTTATATCGTGAACAGGGGGAAATATATATATAAAAAATAAAATAACCGTTCGCTTTATTTTTTCCTTTTTCTTTTCCTTATGGGTTTTCTTCGTTATTATTATTATTATTATTTTTTTCGTAAATTATAAAAGGAAATCTGCGAAGGGGTAGGTATTATTGATTAGGGGACCCCGCGGAGAGTGTATATATACAGTGTGCCGGGTGTTTTTTCGCGCGCATGCTCGCGCCCGCCCATACCGACAATGGAGATTTGTTCCCGGGCCGCCCCCGCGGCGCGTATAGCCGGTGCACCTGCCGAGTAGCGGTTATTCTTATACAAAAATATATGTATATATATTACATTAATAACGTCTTTAAAAATAAAAAAAATAAAACAGATAAAAAAACCGATAAAACGCATTTCCATCCGTACGCGAAATAATCAGCGGTAAAAAATTAGTATAATATTTTTCGTTAACTATAAACCGATATTTCAGAAATCCACGGATGCATACTTTTTGTCAACTGCCGGAGATTAGTATTTTTCGTTTTTTTTTTTTTTTTATTCTTTCCTCCGAACGCGTAGAAAACATTTTTTAAGCAGTTTGTGAAATAAAATATTCGATGTGTAGATGTTCGTCGTGCGGTAGATCACATATTGCACGAACGCCGGCTAGCGAACTACTGCAGTTTGTTTTATTATATTAATCTTCCCCCCACACACAACCCGCTACTTTTGGACGTTTTTAGCGACTCCCTCCGGACCAAAACCATACCCAAAGGTTTTTTTTTTTTTTTTGTTATAAGTCGATCAAAGCGATAAAATTTCGATTGAATTTCACCTGTATGTCGTTGCGAGAGGACGCTGTGTTTTTTTTTAAATTTTTTTTTTTTTAATCTTTAAACAAAAATGAAGCCCTGCGTGGCGTCGGTATATCGAGCTGGACGCGCCTTTTGGGGGTTTCAACACCGGCCACTACAATATTTCTCGGGAGTATTTAGCGTAGGACCCGATTTAAGTACTTAGTTTTATGTATCCTTAATGGCGATTTAACAGCACTGCGTTGAGGAGCAACAACAGCGTACTTTATGGCATAGACGAATTATCAGGATCGATCACGGAAAGGAGATGGACTAATTGGACACACTATATGGGACACGGCGATAACAGACTACACCGTGCGAAACAATCGGAGGGAAGTTTGAAAACGAAAGATGCGACGGACGCTACCGAACAGCGCTCGTCATAAAGTCCATTTCCGGTGCCGGACTAACGGGCTGTACGGACCCCCGAAGAGACCGGCCAGTAACAACGAATCGTGTAGTATGGGAATATTAAAGAAAACGACCAAAACCGACCTTAAGATTGAATTATGAAAAAAAAAAAAAAAAATTGTATCGTTATAGTTATTTATTGTTTTACAGAAACCGTATTAATTCNTTTTTTTTTTTTTTTTTGTTCTACGGCGATCCGTTTACGGAACACATGAAACGTTAACGCCGCGGACGTTGCCTAGCCGTTCCGGACGGAGGCGAACGTGCGAAAGAAATAAAAAAAAAAAACAACGGCCGGAAAAAAGATACACGAAAAAAAAGTCGGCGACTTCCTGCAGTCGGAAGTAGGCGATTTACGAATCGATCGCGACAAGTCTCCGCTTCCGGTGCACACACGTCGTGTACGGGGCACGGGGCGTTTGATTGCCAAACGTCGTCACCGTCGTCGCGGTTTGACCTAATTTTTTTTTTTTTTTTTCGACGACGACGACCTTACACGTGGGCGGAACAATGTACGCATTATAAAAATTATAATTTCGTTATTATTTTTTTTTTTTTCTATATTTGCTATAATAATAATACGATAATATACACAGTGTCGTGTTCGAGTGCGTCGTAGTCGTCGCAGTTAACCGACGAGTTTTTCCATTTTTTTTTTCTCCTCCCATACTCGTCGCGATTCGCAAAAACGACGAATATCGCGAAATATTCTAACGCGGAGCCGGTGAACTAAAAAATAATAATAATAATAACAATAGACTAAAAACGCGATAATACTTGTGTTTAGAGCAAACAATTTATAGCGTATATGGTTCGATATTCGATTGTTCGGGGACGGCCGAATCGCACTTTTTACCCGAATTAAAAGGTAGCAAACTGCGCACGCGTTGAACGCGCTACGTTCAAAAAAAACTATATTCTGGTAATTGATTTTCGAGCATGTACATAAAGTAACGTATTTTTCGATTTCGTTCCTCTTTTAAATTAAGTTTATTTGTTAGGACTTTTTTTTACTGAAACGTCTTTCTTGGCCCGACTGACTGAGTCCGACCGTTACCCGTTTTTTCGATCCGATTGTATTTCGACCGTTAGCTATTTTTTTTTTTTTTTTTTTTATATATATTAAATTTTACGTAGACGGTAATCCGCAGGACCGTATCGCGATTATTTAACCCGAAATAATATTCATACCTACGTCATCGCATGACGTATCATCGTATTGTATCGATTAAATTTGGCCCTCACAAAACTGTATTATGGAAAACGATAGACAGTTTTTTTTTTTTTTTTTATATATATTAAATTTTACGTAGACGGTAATCCGCAGTAAAAATATAATACGCGTGGATATAAACTACAATGTTCAGCGAAAACTTATTATCTAACTATATACCTTTTTACGTAATATTATATTATGCATAAACGCGCGTGCAAATAATTTAGATTTATTTTGAAACGCATTCCACCTCCCCCCCTCCGTTCTCCCTCGCTCCCGTTATATAATCCTTAACATTTGCTGCAGTAGATTTATGGACAAAGTTTTTTGGATTATTTGAGTATTTTCAACAATTTATAAACTTCGACTTTGTTTTTATTAGCTATAATATATTGATATTATGTGCTGCAGAAGACGAAAGGTAATAAATATTGAAACCGATAGACTGTAATATACTTGTATACACCTACTTACTTTATTGATTAGTCCCTGTGCGTAAAATATATTAATTATTTTTCTTTTTTTATAGTTGCACGGTTTGAAAATAGTTCGACAAAGACTAACGAAAATACGGAATTTGACAACGGCGTTGTAAAGATTTGTTTTTGTTAATTTCAACGAGCATAGTATGGGTTAATTTTACAGATATTATAATTTTATATTGTTTCATTGATACATAATAATATGCATATGTTTGCGTTTTGTAAATGATTGCGGGTTTAATATTTTAGCGCCTCGAACCGAGCGACGACGGATTATTTTCAATACGGTTACTGCCAGCGCCATCTGCTGACGTTCATACAATATTACACATTTGAATAATAATATTATAACATTTCGAACGACGGTGCCCGCGCTCACCTTTCGGCGTAGAAATAAAATATCCGGAAATCAACGGATCGTTACTTATATTTCCGATCGAATTGTCGATAATCGATCGATATCGCAATTTAAAAACCGTAAAACATAGCCGTTTGTTTTATGTGCGCGCCAATAAAAATTTAAATAGTTTTTACAAAAAAAAAAAAAAAAAAATGCAAATGATATTTCCCGGAATATATCACTCGACTAACGAAACAACTTCTCTCTCACACTCTCTCTCTCTCTCTCTCTCTCTCTCTCTCTCTCTCTCTCACTCACTCACTCGTCTGCGGGTTATTAAATATTAATAAGAAAAATTACTCGTAAAATATTTAACTTGTCTCGTTCGTACTGTCCGTTATTGTAATGCCAACGACGTCAAATAAGATTATTTCAACGTTAAAATAGTACGCATTATTATAAATATATATACTTGTATACGTATTCGTGCGAGCGCGCGCGCGTGTGCGTGTAATATAAAATATACATTTTTCGTTTATCGATCGGGCTCGCGAAAGCAGAGACCAAATCTTATTAACTTGTCAACTTTGAGCTCGAAAAAGGTTTTGCCGAGATACGGCAATAGTTGCGCTACGCGTTAGTATACATTAAGACACTTTTAAATAACGTACCGTTACGACGAATGCCGGCGGTATTATACGCTTGCGGGGGTCGGAAAAATATTTGTTTTTTTTTTCCTACCGAAACGACGAGCAATGTATCGGTCGCGTTATGACGCGTTTATTCTCTTTACTGTCTGCACGCGAATTTTTTTCACCCGCAGAGATCTCGGTCTCGATCGCCGACTTCCGGGGCTCGGTTCTGCAGGCCACTGTAGCTGTTCCGTACATTTACATTGGTGTAAAACGGTCGGCGCATTGGGGAGATCGTTTTTTTTTTTTTTTTATGTTCTCGTCGAACGAATCCGATTGAACACCGTCGACACCGTTTTCGTGAAAACAAAAGAGTAAATTTGCAAACAATAAAACATGTACGCCTTCGGGAAAAAACTGGCCAGGCGATACGAGTAGCAAGACATTTTCAAGCGGAAATTAACTCATTTTAGTTTTACCGACCTCGCGAAACGATAGGTTCAAGTCTTCGAATGTTTTCTCGTTAAATTCGTTCGTCACGTTCTTAAACAATTACTTACAGCTATTCTTCTAGAGACGGTAACAGAATTGTCCAACATAATCTAACGTAACTCCGGGTTCATTTAGACACTATGTGGTTGGAGGAGAAGAGCGTAGCCGAACCGCACTTTTTGCTTGAATTAATGATAATCGAATTACCTTTGAGTTAAAGAAAAAAAAAGATAGTGAAAAATCGAATTGCAGTCGCTTTAAAAATATGCAATAGACGAACTGCATTTGCACTCAAGTTTAAAAGAGTTGTTTTCCGAGGTAATTTTATAAGCTCGAAAAAAGTTTTCAATTCTCTTAGATTCTAAGCGGAACAAGGAATGTTTAAAAGATAAACACCATTATAAAACCAATGTTTTACAATGGTGTTTATATTTTGTATTTATTTATTTTAATTTTTAATAACACTTTTTTAAAGCTTACTCCGATTATCAAGTATAGCACTTTTTCTGAAAGGAAATGTTCTCTGGGTGGTACTTTAAGAAGGTCATTTTTTTGAAATTCTCATTTATATTCGGGATAACGAAGAAGTAGGTTCGTTTTTTTTTCCAATAGAAATCTTTCTCCAATCAAAAAAATGACGAGAGGCCTCTTTTGTTGCATTTTCGATGCAGTGCATGCACTAAAATGGTAAATTTTTCGATTCCCCAGCAGTTTTCATAATAATAGGAAAAAACTGAAAAAAAAAAACGTACGGACATATTTACGGCTATAAAGGTTTCATAAATATAATTTTTTTTTTTTTTTGTTCAAATATCTTGTTGCAAATTGTAAACGGAACGATTTTTTGGAAATAAAATTGTATCTTGTTGTTACACAAGAAAGTGGTTTATTTTTTTTTTCCGTGCTGTTTTATAAATTATTTGGAAAGCCCAAGAAAAACGGGAAAGTTCACGGTATCTAAATCGCTGGTACTTGAAATATTCACAGAATACTTCTATGTTAGCCTTTTGTAGACGTGGTAAAATGTTCAAAACACTCTGTCAGCATTTGAGCTATTTACCGACAATTGACGTTGATAAATAGTTAACGGTAAAATAATTTCAAATAAAATTTTAATAGAGTTCAACATAAATGTTTGGTAAAAGCTAAAAACTGCCAGAACAATCGAAACGGATCGGAATGATTTTTTTTTCCCGTTTCGTTTGTACAAAATGAAATTAGAATAATATATTAGGTATATATATATAGGTACGTCATATAGCAGTTATTTATTGTTTTTGTTTTTTTTTTTATAACATTTTACCATTTTTTTTTTTAGTCTATAAATAAAACGAACGTACCTATATTGACAACTTTTAAATTTACGACAAGAAAATACCTATTTTTTTTTTTTTATACATATTATATTATTTTATTCCGATTTAATATTCTGATCGTTAAATTTGAACGAAAATTTATTAAATCTTACGTATTTCACCTGTCGCGAGGTTTTTTTTTTTTTGTTATTATTTTATGTCATCGTTCCCGTCATTGATGGGCCACTTTAAATTTTAAACATTTATCATCGAACTATTCGATTAAAAAAAGAAAAGGGGGGAAAAAAAAGTCGTTATATAAGCCAGGTGCGACGATAATGGGTTTTTTGTTAAAAACAATTTATAGCGGGTCGGTTTTATGGCGAATATATTATTATTATATTATTTTAAAGTTTTATCAAATTATTATCGCTATTTTTATTATTTTTTTTTTTTTCTAATCGATTAAGTTTTACATTTCGCGCAGTACCAATTTCGATTGATTTTTTTTTTTAATAATAATTTCGCCCGAGAAAACCATAAAATATTATTTGTAATGAACATTTCGTATTTATTTATTTTTTTTTTAATAATGAATAAAATACTTACGACTTTTTTTTAATTCTGCGACTCAACATGTAAATGCAATATAAATTAATGAGTTTTTAAAATATATGTATAAAGTTCATTGTATAAATGTAGGTTAGATATTGGATGTTAGAAACAGTTTTTTTTATTAAAATAACATTTTTATACTCTGAGCGAAACGATACGGTAATGCATACTTTGGTTTTTTTTCATTATTATTATTTTTTTTTCAAACTGTTATAAATCTTATCGGCAACCGGCTAGAAATCTTGATCCAATAAAAAAAAAAGAAAAAAAAGAAGCATTACGTTGTAACTGATATTTTGAATAATCTGTTTAATTTCAAATTTTTGATCAAATCCGTTCAAATCACAAACAATATTCTAGATAGTTGTATGTGAGTACAAATAAATGCAACTTTCAATTTTAAACCGGTCAACCGAACTTTGTTAGCTTCGCTCAAAATCGTTTTTTATTTGCAACGGTTTATGGCATGTAAACTAATTTACCTACGTATCGTACATTCGCAACTTCGCAACCTATAACGGTAGCCTACCTAATAAGGTCGAAGATCTTTTTCCCTCACTTTTTCACATGTTTTTTTTTTCCTACGATTTATTTTGTTTTTTCCGAGTGGTTTCGGTAAGTAGTACACTAGTTGGGTCCCGATGAATTTTGAGTAGTATACTATACTTGAATCCTGGCTTTTGGCAGGTCGTGTAATAGTTGGGTCCAAACGTTAACAAGCAATAAAAACGATTTTCCTTTTCATTTTTACAGCCTTTAGGGTGTCAAATGATTTGTAGTTTAAAACGAAACACCGGTACGATTAAACAATTTTTGATTCCGGATGAATTAGCGACTTTGGAAAACATACAAAATGTGACCTTCGGTTTTTCAATGTAGACTAATTTAATAAAATATAAAAAAAAAATTTAAAAAATGTTTTATTCGATTTCATTCAATACTAATGTACATAATGTATTTAGATAAAAATGTATAAGAGATTACAAGAGATTTATGTTGTCGATGTTTTTTCAGTCGTTTTCCCCTTTTATTGTTCTTTTTGTAAAATGCATTTCCGTCGTTTTTTTCCGTACTTCTCGGTGTCTACTCGGGTGCTTTTCAAAACTTCTATTCCGCTCACTATTACCTCGAGACCCAACTAGTGTGCAACCTGTGGGTATCCGGGACCCAGCTAGTATAGTACACGCATTGCCCCGGTACTCAACTGGTGTAGAGTTTCGAACGCAGGACCGAACTCGGGTTTGCGACCGGGCCGCGTTGTCGAAACCTCGTCATACCGGATTCCCGTCGTTTTCCGGACAACTGTTTATCGATTGTCGCCGACAGTGTACGATATCGCGGGCCCACAGGCGCGACTGCGGGGACCGGTAAAGAGACCCTCCGGCACACCCGATTTTAAAATAAGCGCCTCTGAAAATGCCCAATGTGCTGTTCTATAGCGCAGACTGATCCGCGTATCCCGTCACCAACGAGCACGGCGAAATACGAATTACCCGCCGGCAACGCGCGCGTCAACCCAAAGTCGAACCGGTCACGGCACGTTTTCACGTGACAATCGCAAAACACGAACGCGCGGTCGTTCGTCACGAGAACCGGGCAAAGGGAACGGGCGGGAGTGTCGCCGCGACGGGCCTGCGATTTCAGCGGCCCCCGGGGTCGGCGGTCCGGTCGCGGCCGCGAGCTCGCGACGTTCGACGTGCCGAACCGAATACCGTGTCCCCGCGAATCGGCCCGTCGCGCGGAGATTCGCCGGGCGCGGCGTCGGCCCCGGTGCGCCCCGGGCGTCTCGACGCCGCGCCCGTCGCCGAACGGCCGTCACCGGCCAACGGGCGGCGCGAACGGCGAAATTGACCGCCGTTCCGTTTTCGCACGGCAACGTCCGCGAGCGGGTAAACAAACGGCCTTACGGTACGCGGACGTCGACCGCGCGCGCGATTACCGGACGGTCTCGGACGCCAACGGTCCGGCACAATGTAAAAATAGTCCGCCGACCCGACCGCGCGCGGGGCAAACGGATTCCGGTCTCGGCGGTATTTTTCGAATTGAACGAAATAGTCGAAAATTGTCGCGGGCTTTTTCGATATCACATATTATCGTGTTATTGTTGTTGTTGTTATTGTCTTGGGCGGTGTAGTAGTAGTAGTCGTCGCCGGTCGCAGTTAAACGGCAGCCGCCGCCGCACAATCGAAGTCTGGAATTAAAATTTATCGCGTGTCTACTCCCGGGTCCTTCGGACCGCCGCCGGTCGATTTACATAGCGGTTAGCCCAATATTATTCTTATACCATTCAACGGTCTGCGGCGGTTATTTTTTTTCGTTTTTTTTTTATCGTCGTTATATCGTAACATACGAAACGTCAACACGAGTAGTCGTGTCGCCTCGCGTTTTGCGGGTTCGCGTGCGCGCGTTCGCTTCTGCTGCTGCTGCTGCTGCTCGAGCTTACGTGTCCTCCGACATTAGCACACAATGGTCTCGCGGAATTATTATTTATTTTTTTTCTTCTGTACGTTCCTCAACACCGATACGAATATTTTATTCCGGTATTTTATCGCGCGCGCGCCAATATAAATATCATTACAATAATATTACACTATAGCCGTTTGCGGTGCGGCAGGTGTCGTCGGACACGGCCACCGCACGCAATCGCGCGCGCGCGCGGATCGTGAGCTATAGACAAAAGGGTTTTAGCATCGCGCGGAGGCGCACCGCACCGCTCGTTATAACGAACACAATACGCGCGCACACACGCGCGCGCGCGCCTTGTACGGGTGTCGTCGCGTCTCGCACGCCGCGATCGCAATACGCGGGTTCGCGCCGTGTGTCTGCGCGCATACGGACGGTCCGTATCGTCGTAACAATGTCCGCCGCCGACGACGCCGCGACGTGCGGCGAACGCGAGCGCGCGCTGCTCCCGGCGTGCGCTCTGGGCCGTCCGCGCGACGTTTCGATACGAATCTCGGTACTCTCGTCGGCGGTCCGGCCGAAAACCCGGTCGGGAAATCGACGGGCGGGCGAACGCCGCGCGCCCGAAACGGATCGAGGAGGCCCCGGCAGCGGCCCCGGACCGGGGCGCCGTCGGACGGGCGAGGGTCTCTGTTCGGATAAACGCCCCCCCCCCGCCCCCGATCATCTCCCGAGTTATGTTTGTTTTTTTTCGCTCGTCGGCTCGGCTTTCAAGACCTCAACGCGCAACGTTCTGCCACGAGCATCTAGAAGCTCTGGGCGCACCACCGCGGAAAACGCCGCGCCGTAACGCCTACGCGGACCGCAGTGCGACGTTGCCGCATAGGTACGCGTAAGGTTTCGCGCCGATCGGATATCGGCGTGGCATTCGTTTAGGGAGGGGGAGGGGGGCCCCGGAGGCTGTACCCTCTCCCGCGTCCGCTCAAACATACGATTGCGCGCGTTTCGTGCGGGTAACGATTTGAAGTTGTGTGTATATATACACGCAAATGCGTGTACAGGTGAACAGCGTGTAAGTATAGATCTCGGCCAAACCGATAGTCCGCCGTTTAGATTCTCTTTGTCGATTTGTGCGGCCGCGCAAGAATATTCTACGACGAATTCGTGACGATTATTCACCGCACCACGTCCTGTTAAAATATACCGAGCGCGCCGCCGACTGGTTAGATCGCTGTGTATAGCCCCGCGCGACCGATTATAACATGCGGATGTGTACAATAGCCGGGACAAAGGGTTGAAAACCAAGTTAGTTTTGACTTTTCTCTTGGTTTGACCGTCGGTTTTCCACTCGCTTAACTTATTAATCGCTAATATCTACTTAACCTCTCCCTCCCCTCCACCCCCTCGATTAATCTGAATTTAATATTTATTATCGTATAATTAGACTAATCTAGTGTTAAAATACACTTAGAGTTCTCTGGATTTGGCTCCTGTACGTCTCTGTGTTGCCGGGACAGCCAGAGGTTGCGCACGGACGACGGTTAAAGACTTAAAATTAATGCCATCGGTTCATTTTATCGTTGTTTTTTGTATTTTGAATTGTACCTATTACGTGCAATATGCCAATAAGTAATAAAATAGACGGCATAGACATATTATTTGTTTACACAATAATGTGTGTACATTTCGTTGGTTAAAAAAAAAAAGAAAAAAAAACACAAACTCTTTAAATGCGAAAATTTTCATTTTTACTTCAATACTATTATTAACAGCATTGTATAATTGTTTAATTTTCACGGTCACTTTGTAATAATACGTTTTACAAAACTTCCGAAAAAGATTAACATTAACTTAATTAATTAATAAAACGAATAATTTGTAACCGTCGTGAACTCATTGGATGTTTTTCTTCGATTAAATGCGGACCGCACCGAGGTGATATTATATCGCGTCCGTAAACTCGTCCGGCCTTGAAATTTTATCGGACCGATGAAACTATACAATATTATATACGTTCGGATAAAAATCCACGCGAAATGCCGTCGTATAATATACCGCGTACAATTTATATAGCCTTTAAGTGTGCGTTCAGACGATAACGGTTTTCGCGGGAGTTTTAGGCGATTTGTCGCCCGTGTATAATGTAATAACGGTTTTCGCGTTAAAAAAAAAAAAAAAAAAGAAATGATGCGCTCCGGTCGATTGATACTCCGAGTACACGGTTGTATACTCGGATAAAATTACTCGCACAAGCCGCGGTGGTCTTTTTAAGAGAAGCGCGTCTACCCACAATGTTCAATCGAAAACTTGTATTTGAACTGCGCGGCACTCGATAAACAACTAGAGCACATTATAATATACAGTCTCGTATGTATACACAATTCGAGTTGAGATACGATTGTTGAAAAAATATTGAAGTTTTGTAAAAAAACTAATAATATTATTCTGTTTGTTCATCAGCTTTGTGCTGTTTTTCATTTTTCGCCGCGTATTGGGACCGCGACGCGATATTGTCCAATATGTGTAATGAAAGTTTTCGGGACACGTCGAAAAAAATAAAAATACAACACAACAATATTATTATTATATGTATAGAAACAAAAAAAAAAAACCGAGTATATATATATTTATTATATTATATTGTGTGTTTCGAGGGTTGTCGAAGAAAATAAAAACTTCCTACACAGAAGCTTTAAGTATTATACTCGTGCGGTAAAGTGACGTATATATAGGTACGTATTTTTTATGTACACCCACGCCCGGTATTTTGGACACACGTTGTCTTGGTGATAATGCAAATCGTATAATCGAGTAAATTATAGAATACAATATGTGTAAAACATTGGCCTTTTTTTTTCTCTCTTTTTCGTTTTTCACCCGAATCCACGGCTAAAACGGCTAAAAACTTTGTCGCGGTCGCTTTTGTAACGAACTATTGTCACCCCCGAAGGAATACTTGCGAATTGTATACGGAAACAATTTGAAAAATAAATTTAATATCGTAGACCCGGGGTTTCGGAGCGTTTTAACCGTCCAATAATGAAATTTGTATAACTAATATATGCTGTGGAGACTGAACGATTTATTTATGTAATTCGTATTCTTTTTTTTAATACAAACGAAAATAAACAGTTCCTATTGACTTTGGATTAAGAGATTGGATAAGAGATAACTTTTATTTTATTTTTCCAGTTGTTATTGTGTCCTTATTATGATAAAGTTTTAATTTATTAATTGTTATTATACGATATTTATAAAAAAAAAAAAAAAAAAAAAAAAAAACTTTTTTAA
>CABPRJ010000003.1:2507792-2591851 GCA_902439185.1 Cinara cedri
AAAAAAAAAAAAAAAAAAAAATTGTATAATATATTTCATACTATCGAGAACACCGCCTCGAGCGTTTCGCACAGACCGCTCTACATATAGTATTTTTTTTTTTTATATATATACCATAAGCCTACCCACGTACGAGATAGTATACCGCGCACGCTAATGACAACTTTTATTTTTTATTTTTTTTTTTCCTTTCCAAGGGCGCCAACGCAAAAATGTACCCGCTGTATTGTCGATAGGCACTCGACATAAGAAAACATATTATGATACAACATACGAGTATATGTGTAAGAAATAAGTGCGAGCGAAAAGTGAAAGAAAATTTGTTTAAAAAAAAAAAGGTTTGGCTATTATTACAGACACGAGATAAATATTATACGCCTATACCCAGAAATATATTTTTACGTTCTTATTATTAAACATTTTTATTATATTATTATTCGGGCACGTATGGCGTTAGCACCTACAATATTATTTGTATGTACGTGTGCTCGAGTGTGCCTCAAGAAGGTCGATTTACCAATAATTATACATCAAGTATATGGGCTCCTTTTAATAATCGTAAGGTCGTGGCGACTCGAGTCGATATACTCGTAGACATTCGAAGGGTCCATTATTGTTGTATTTAATATATAATTATATATGCACGTCAATAGGTAAACAACATAATTAGATTTTTTTTTTTCAGATGGCCAAAGGACCGAGACTGTGCGTTCTGCTCGCGACGTTGTTGCTATTTATTGTCGACTGGACGTCCGCCGGTAAATATTTTTTTGTTCTTTTTTTCAATACAAAACAAGTATACCTACAAATTTAAATACAATGGATAATTTATTGTAAACGCATACGCATACGCATGCGTGCTTAATAATTAAATGTTGGGTGAATTGCGAGTACTCGATTTTCGAAAAGTTCTTCGTAGACTCGATGTAATTTTAACCAATAATAACTTACTAAGAAATATTTCGAATATTAAACAAATTATTCAGCTAAGTTATAGCGATTCCTCTTATTTATAAAATGTATAATAGGCCTTTTCGCTCTAAACTCAACCAAAGAGTCGTAATTGTTGAAATGAGGAATGTCTTTGATGCTAGATTACGCGCGAGACGTTTTATGTTTTATTACGCTTTATGTGTAAAGGCAAATTATAGTGCTTTTATACATTAAATGGTTTTTTAAAAATATAAAAACCACGAAATTTTGCCGTTAATGAGTGCTGGCTCTACTATATGTCAATAATGGAACTCTGCAATTACAGTGTATGCAATTAATGTTCAAGTATCCGAGCGATTTAAAAAACTCGACAATTTTTGAGTACTCGATTTTTAAGATCGACTAGAAAACATTAATACACGATTTGAATTCGAAAAATCAATACTCACCCAACTCACTTATAATAATCGTTTTCGTCTTCTTCTTTACTTTCATCCCAGATATTTGGGGTCGGCTAGCTTCATTCTAAACTTCCTGTATCCCTTGTCCCTATATCCCATCTCACAAACATTGGCGGCTCATATCGTTTTGAATCGCATCTAACCATCTCTTTTTCAGTCTTCCACTCCACCTCTTTCCTCCTACTTTTATTTCCATTACAATTTTTAGTGTTTCAGATTTCTTTTCTCTCGTTATACTCCCAAACCATCTCCGTCTATTTTCTTTCATTTTGTTTATTATCAAAGCCACACTTAAACTATCTCTTATGTACTCATCTCTTATCCTATATCTTCTTTCGTTACTCCACTCATTGACCTAAGCATTTTTATTTCTGATACATTCATAATCCTTTTCATTTGTTTGCTTCTTTTGGTTATCAAAATAAAATAAGTTTTGTATAAAATGATAAGTTTGTGTTGTGAACAAGTGTTAAAACACAGTGTCCCGAGTTGCCAAAGTATAATTTATAAATTAAAGAAAAAATGTTCAATTTACTTATTACTGTTTGTAGTTTGCTTGATAACATGTGTATGCTATAATAATTTATTGACAAAAATAAAAGATAATATCATATTTTGATTAAATTGTTTTAAAAAATGTTCAATAAAAAAAAAAATACCCAAAGTTATATTAGTTTAGTTTTTAGCGGTTAAATATAATTATTTAAAGTTCTAAAAGTGATAAAATTTATTTTGCTGTTTAGAAAATATACAAAAATGTGATAGTACGCCTATGAAGCAAATTATTTGCGAGTTTGGAACGGCCAAAGCAATATCCGATTTCGACCCTTGTCTGTGTACTCATATAGCAGTTCCAGTCAGTTTAGAATCGGAAAAAGACGACGAAACTCCAGGTAGTTAGCTACAGTTCAAATTTGAATGTGTACCCATATATAGTAATTTAAATCAACGTAAAATCTCATACCTACGAATTAAAAATGCGTAAATATATTAGATTTGACGTCGACGATCAAATCGTACAAACAGACCAATGGCGATCTTAAATCGTTGGCGGCCGTTTCCATGTACGTGGAAGACATCGCGAAGAAGACCAATCAGATTTGCAAAGAGATTGTCGACATATTGGCCCATTACGATGGTGCGCAATTAGATCTAAGGCAATCCGACGTATCCGTGGACAAATCGCTCGTTGTACAATTCTTCAAGGTGAGTCAGTCAACGTGTATATGGCACACCCGATTTAAATGATCTTTATACGTGCATTCCGTCGAAACTTTAATAACATAACAGCCTAATTTAATAATTACGTATTATGCATATAGGTACTCGTAACATATGATTCGTTTTTTTTTTACACGAACAAAGTGTGTTAGATATTTTATTATATTCTTAACGTGAGTTTCTTTTTACTATATTATTTAGATGTAGATAGATAAGTACGTCGTATTATAACGGCTGACAGTCTGTCTCAAGTTCCACGATAACCTTAAACTTGAATTCCGCACTGTAATAGTATATAGATATGTATAAATAGGTGGTTATTTGACTCTAGGGATGCGTGTTAATAACAATTATTAAACTGGATAAGCAATAATGTGCAGACGGCGAAATATTCTATAGATAGTTCTCACACATAGACGATGACTTGTACGACATTTTTACGCAATAACTTGAAGTTTAAGGTCACGATAGTGGAACCGGCCATTCATAATAATAAATAGCAATAATAATAATAATATAAGTAACCTGAAACCAAAACGCAATAGTTGTAGACCGGTGTATTATGAAAGTCGTGTCGAATCAACTATATACGTTCGGGTGCGCTAATACTCGTATATGTAAAATAATATTGATGACTGCACATTTTGTTTTTACGAGTAATTATATGTATGACACAATAATAATTAATATACACCCTATATAAATATTAAAAAATATAACACAATATACGTAAATAAATAATAAATTACAAAAAACAATAAAATACAGTTTATATAACACCTATTTACCGATAAATTATCAAATTGGTTTCATTACATTTGCTTGACTAGAACACTCTCACATATTAATATATACATTTTGAATCACATTAAGGACTGTACTTGCAATGATCCATAAAAGTGTGTGCTAACGCTAACCGATGGTAACCGACAGAATTTTGCCGGTTAGCACCAAAAAATTTAATGTTTTTCGGGATATTGTAAAAGCCACCCAAAAAAATTGTGTAACAAAAATGTCTACTCCTTTTATTTGTTTAACTCGTGTGTTTCATTTAAAAATCAATTTTTTTTTTTTATAGGAATTATCATTTGAAATTGATAATAAATTCAAAGAAGACTTATCAAATAACTCTACGGAAGTATTTAAAAAAGACATTCAACTGGTACTTCCTCCAAATGCAGCCATCATGACCAAATATTATGATCTAAAGAAACTTTCAAAGTAAATATTTTAATAAAAACTTTATAAAATCTATATTTTATACTATAAGTATTTTAATCTTTTAGGTTTGTAGATTTCTTTATAATTGCAACGCATAATCTTGTAGATAGTTCTGAACAAGGATACACCTACCACCCTAGTCGACTTATGGGAGCCGATGATTTACTTAATGCTGTAAAAACACATTTGTACATTTAACATACACAGTTATCAATTTATTATATTTATATACATTTTTCAAATTTCAGGATTCTCTTATTGATCTTGTAATAGGACTAGGTGTTGACCATTCGTCGATACTCTTATCGCTACCTTCCACCGCAATTAAGTTTGAACTTAAAAACACGACACAAAATACTCCTCGATCACCAGCTATTGGATTACCGACAACGATTACACGCCAAAATGTAAATATAACATAACGGTCATTTATTATATAATATATTCATTATATACTATAAAAAAAATAAATGAATACACTCAAAAACTACCGAACTAATTAGTACTAAATTTTGCACACCTATCTCTGAGACTAGATGAGGGTTTGTAGCTTCGTTTTTTAACCCATAAAGGTTACTACCGGATAACTCGCAAATCAATTTATTTTCTGTTCACGAAAATTGAAAATTTTTTTGTTTACGTATAGGAATGCCAGTGATTCTTAATAATAAAATAGTTATAAAATGCTATGATAATATAAGCTAAATAAATATTATAAAATTTGAAACTGAGTGTTCTTAGTAATAGCAAATCTCAGAAATCATTGGACCGTTCAATACTGTGCACGGGCAAGGCTGAGCGGGACAGCTATATTCACGAGCAAGAAAATTAATTTTTAAACATTAACGGGCAAGTGATTACTGCTATGGTAGAGACAGGGATGAAAACAGCTGTGAATCACGGGAAAACACGTTTTTATTTTATTTAAATTGTTTTTTTTTTTCAATACTAACACGAGAAAAATCGTGTGGAACAGCTAGTATACTCGTAGATAATTAATAATTTGGTTCAAAAATAACGTTAAGATGTTTAACTTTTAGATGTGTGAACAAATGAAAGAAGGTAATTGGACTATTGAAAGAGATGAAGATTTAACGGCTCCATATGCATTTATGAACAAAACATGGATGTCATTTGATGATAGAGTTAGCGTTTCAATTAAGGCATGTTTTCTTTTTTATTATTATTTAAAACAAATATTTGTAAATAACAATATTATAAACTTGTAACATCATAGGGCAAATACATATTGCTACGTGATTTAGCTGGAGTTGTCGTTACTGACATCGAAGCTTTAGATTGGAAATTAACATGTTTAAATCAAACAGACATAGAGCCATTAACAGAACTTACAAAAACATTTACTGAAACGGCAAGAAAATCGAGATCCGCTCAATTATTAAGTTTACAAGAACAGTTACAACGACCCGCAGATCAAGGCTTATATTTTAACAGTAAATTTAAATCGAATAATTACGAATAATTGTGTAATCATATCACCTATTAACTATAATTGTACAATAGATGAAATCAGTTATTCACCATATTACATTGAGAGAGTGGTGACTAGAGACGGCGAAGTTCATGTCATTCGTAAAGACACAAAAACAGAATTTGAATGTTCACGTCAAGGGTACTTTAGGCATCCGAGTGGTTGTAATCGATTTTATCGTTGTGTGAAATTTGATCAACAGTCTAATTATTTCACGGTTTATGAATATGATTGTCCTGATGGCTTAGCGTTTGATGAGAAAGTTGAGGTATGCGTATGGCCAGGATCTTTATCTAATACAGGAGCTTGCCAAGGTAAATTCATATTGTTATAATATCTTAGAATACAATAATATTACTGAAATTGATAAATAGGTAATAGTTGTATTATGTTGATCTATTTTTAATAACACCAATTTTTTTTTTCATATTCCCTTTTTAGGTTCTAGTGAAATTGCCCCTGTACCTCGAAATCAATTTCTATGCCCACCAATAGAAGGATATTATGCTGATCCTGAAAACTGCCGTTGGTTTTTCGCCTGTCTTGATCATGCTAAAGATGGTTATACTCCACTTACGGCGTACGAATTCAGATGTCCATTTGGATTAGTTTTTGATGAAAAATCATTGAAATGTGATTGGCAGTGGAAAGTTGGATCTTGTGGTAAGTTTAATAGTACCAGTTTTATTTTCTATTATATTTACTATTATTATTTACATTCTTAATTTATATTTAAGGAACCTCTGGAATAACGCATGCAAATAATTATAGAGAACAATCCTACCAACCGAATCAATTCAACACTTTGTATGGAAATGAGCAGTTTGTTGTTCCATACGAAAAGTATAGCCAAGATCAACCTCAGTTCTCATTTGATTCTGTTGATACTTATGTCGCTCCAAATAAATTTAATTTACCATATCCTACAACTAGCAAACCTCAGTTTTCTTACGATTCAACTGCAAATTATGCTAAGCAAAATGTGCCCCAGTCATTATATAGCTCTGGCCAATCTTATTCACCGCCGAATAACCCTCAAATTCCCTACAGTTTACCAGATTCTTATATTAACCCAATCAATTCACACATATCGTATAGTTCAACTGAAACATATCCAAGCACAGTGAAACCTCAACCCTTATATGGATTAACTGGAACTTATGTTACGTCAAAAAAACCTGAATTTTACGGATCTACAGAGTCCTATGCTACTACAAGTAGACCACAATTATTTTATGGTTCAACCGAAGGTTATTCTAGTACGATTAAACCTCAGTATTCGTATAGTTCAACCGAAACTTACACCACTAAAAGTAAACCTGAATTCAGTTATGGACCCTATGGACCTTCAGAATCATATTCTACTACAGGGAAGCCTCAATTTCCATCCAACGAAGCAAATGCATATTTAGTTCCGAATCAATCAAGCTATAGTCCAGAATATTATTATCAATTCGGCGGACCTTTAGGAGTACTCTATCATCAACAACATGATTCAGAAGTAGGATCACAGTATCACAATGGATTTATTCGTCAACAAAATAATTTCCAAAGTATACCGGTTAACAATAACTATGACTCTCATAAAAACGATGTACAATATCCACCAATTAAGGATTTCGAAACACATACCACAACACAAGGACCTGTTAATAAAATACCCAATACTAGACTATATTCAGATTATTCGTCTAATATTTACTTAAATCCATCAGTACCGTATGGTAGTAATATAAACAAAAATTCATATTCTATTTTAGGAGGCGCAAATGGATACGATTCTCACAAAGTCAACGAACAATATCAACCTTTATATAACTTTGAAGCATACTCTACGACATCAAAACCCATTGTTAAATTACCTGAAATCCAAACTTACTCACAGTCAAATATTTATTTTGAACCTACTTCTAAACCATTTGAAGAATACTCGCATGAAATTTCTCGCTCAAGTTTTAATGAAGAACCAAAATCACAATATTCTAATACTGAATCACCAATCAATTATAAATATTCATCCCCATCTAATACTGACTTTAATAATTACCATATATCATCAACTTCACAAAAACCAATATTACATGACACTAGTTTGTATAAAGAACAGTTCAAGTCTCAATTTAATTTTGAAGATTATCTCTCAAGGATTTCAAGTGAGCAATATCCGTCAAGTACACCCATAGTTAATTACACACCGTCTATTCACGGGAACAACTATGCTCAAACTTCGTCTATTTACTCTACTACAACTCCCAAACCAACTATATTTTATTACAGCTCATCGCCAACCTTAAGTCCATACAAAGAAACATCTGATGCCCAATCATATTCAACATCATCAAATGTAAAATTATACACTGAAAATTATGATTCTTCAATATCTACTGAAAAAGCAACAAATTATAAATTACCAATTTCGTCAACTTATGATTCACATAACTATAATCCTACAGTTTCTCCAAGTGCACACACGCCTACATTCAAGCCAACGGTTGATTACTATAATCCATCATCAATAGTTTCTAATGATGATTCTATTTTCGTAGAACAACTTATTTCAAAATTATCAAAAGCTCCAATTTCCACTTCTTATTCGACAAGTACTCTTAAACCGTTATATAGTGATTATACACCGCAACCTGCTGCAGATTATATACCAAATGATTCCTTCAATATTGATGAATATATAGCAAATCTTTCTGAATCTATAGAAAATTCTACACCTAAACCGCTTTACTCTAGCACTTCTTATAAGCCCTCTGATGTACCATATAGTTCAAGTAGCTACGAATCGCAACCCATACCTACTACAGTTTTCTTATCATCGACTGAAAATCCAAAGACATTTAATCAAGAATCATATTCAGCACTTTCTGTTCAATCAACTACATGCAAACCTGAAGCTTCAATAAAAATATCAGCGCCGAAGATCCAATATGTACCGTCACTAGAATCTGTGTTTAGTGTAAAACCTCCTGTTACATACACACAAAAACCAGAACCGTTGGTTGGTTATTCGAGTACAGTCTCCAACCTACTAAATTACTATCATAGTGTGCATTCGTCTTTAGATTCAGCTTATCGTTCACCATTACCTAGATATTATTCTCCTCCGGTAGGAAGTTCACTTTACACAAATTATACTTTACCCAGAGAATATGAAAAAGACGCCGAGCATAATGTCCATGCAGCTTATCCAGCTTATCCTCTCAAACCAATAATTGTAGAACCAGTTAGTCCTGAATTGAATGCAGAATTTGAACGATATTATACAGCAGGAATAAGAAATAACTTGAGGAGTGAAGATAATGGAAAAGTGCTTGTAGTTGGTGACACCAATCCGCTACTGGTTGGAAAACTAGGAGCTCAATGTGACTGTGCAAAAAAGAAGAAACCTGTAATTGTGTCAACTACGACCAGGACTGTAATCGAAAGCGATGAAGATGAAGAAGATGAAAAAACATTAGCTGTAAAAGAAGTAGAAACAAAGACAAAAGTTATATTAGAAGAAGTAAAGAAACCTTCAAATAAAAAGTTATGTACCCGTCCGGGACTGTTTAGGGATCCAAAACAATGTAATAAATTCTACTCGTGTAATTGGGACAAATGGACACAAAAATATGAACTTAGCGAATTCAAATGTCCAATACACCTTTCATTTGACGAAAACTTAAGTGCCTGTAACTGGCCATCTAAAGGACCGGCGTGCTCACATGATAAACTCATTAATTACACCAATTAATTTTTTAATTTTTTATGTATATAACAATTTTGTGTACTTACTTCTTATGAAATGTATTTAAATCAAACAAATAAAATATTTAACATATATTTTTGTATGAAACACGTTTCAGTGTCTTCAAAAATCAAAATATTATTGGTATTAACTTGTAGAAAGTAAGATAGTATTTCTCACAAATGATGTAAAAACATATGTATTCTATTGTATATAAATTATAAACTTAAGGGATTTGAGTTCTATCCAACATGTTATAAAAAAATAAAAATAAATATATATTGGTGTTTTACGTTATCATAAAAAAATAAATGTTATTCAAATGTTTGAAAATATGTATTTATAGGTAGGTACCGACGACCTACTTACTTATTTTTAAAATAGATAATAAATACGAGTAATTTAAATAAAATATTATACCACAAAACTATGCATATATTTATATTTTTTATTAAGTATTTAATATGATGCATTTCAAGTGATATTAACTACAAAATAAATTAAAATTATTTATGGTTTTTCGTCGAAAATTGTTCTGGAACCTTGAAGTTTCTACAATTTAAATCCGATAATATAGTTCACAAAATGCAATAAGACTTCCATCAAAATTTTAGCCACAAAGTACCTACCAAATAATAACTATGTAAAAAACCAGCAAAATTAAAATAAACTCAAAAATAGCTCAAATGTTTTGAACATTTTATCACACCTAAAAAAGGCAAATATAAATATTCTGACCAAATTTCAACTATCTACGAATATTTTTATCTGAAATAAAACAAAAAACAAAAAATTACATTTACATTTAAAAACAAAATAAATTCTAATGAAACAACATGGTTCAGTTTTGGATGGTTTATCATTATTTTCTAATTTTAATATCGATATAGAATTGCATATATCGTATATGTATGTATGTATGTATGTATATTGCCGATATGGTGTAACTTATTAAGAACTTTATTATAATTATTATTATTACTATTTATTTAAAACAAAATATTATATATAGATATAACATAATAAAATATATAATGAGATCCACTTAGCAAGCTTGTGCAATTTGTACAAACATTATTTCAATACATTTTTCTCTAATTTTAAACTATTTATAATTAAGATATTTAACACATTTAAATAATATAATATGATGACAAAGAAAATTACAATATAAGTGAATAAATAACAACTTGTTGGAGGTTGGAGCAGCCAATTTGTTAAATTTAGTTTAAATATAATACAATTCCTATAATTACATAATTCAGAAGGTTGGTTGTTGTAAATATTTGAACCAGTAAATTATAAAAAAGAAGATTAAGTGATATTTTTTTTAATAATGAACATTTGAGATAATCATATTATTCAATTTACCGCTGGTGATGAAATTATGGGAAATGGAAATAATAATAATAATTTTAAAAAAATAATTTCTTTTTTGCAATATATAAGAAAATAACATTTATTTAACTCGTTAAATATAACTAATTATACAATTATAAATTTATATTTTCAAAAAATTTACTGCACAGAGTGTTTGCATTTTAAATTTAGAGTGAACGAGGAATATATTGGTTTTACTAAAATGCTTATTTTATATTGTATACAAAAATTTATGACAATATAATAGGTGTATTCAAATATTTCCGAGACTGTTTGAATTGTGCCCTGAGAGCAGTAAAATTGATATCACTGCGTGCTGACTTCTAAATACATCTGTTTTTGTAGATCCTTTAAACATTCTTTTTTTTGATGTCATAGATGTTCTTGTAAAATATTGTTTTTGCATTTGACGATTTAGTAATAAATCCAAAAGAAGAGGTTTTGGAGGGAGGGGTCATATGACCTTCTAAACTACCATTATATACTTTTATACATAAACATCCTAAATAAATATGTTGACGTTCGTTCCAACAGTGTTTCGTCATCTCAAAATTTTAAAGTAAATAATCCACTTTGTTCATAAGTTGTAGCAACGTTACAATAGGCCCTGTTGATTTTTTACAAGTATTAACAGTTTATTGCAGATATAATACAAATGTATTATTCCTTTTTATATAAATATTTTACATTATGAAATTTTATATGAGCAAATTCTAGGCCCGTATAATCTTCATTTATTGATATTATTTCAGAACCCCACTATAAAATCATCAGAGAGATATTTAATTTATTACATTTGTTCAATTCAATTTTACAATTTGTAAACTTGAACATTTTGATAACGTGAATCAAATTGAATGGTAAATTAGATCAAATATGCAAAATATATAGGGGAAACTACAAATTCGCAATGAACAATCTGAATGATTTTTTGCGGCAGACTTATGAATCTACTAGATAAAGAAAAATACAAAAGATGGTAATCAGCAATGGAAGAGCTTGATTGAACACACTCAATGAACCAGACCAAAAAATTTGTGATTGGATTAAGAATGATATGAGGTTAGCAGATGGCCAATTCCAAATATAAATACCTACTTAATTTACAAATTAAGATGTTTAAATTAATTAGGCATTTAAGAAATATAAATTTTCAAATTCTTTCAAAATTATGTAAGCAATTAAAGTTTATTATTTTAAATATATTGAGACACTAGGAATTTGGCATGCTCACAGGCTTTCTTAACTTTTATGTGAAATAAACATCTTTTTTAGGCACTCATACTGTATTATACTCTTGAACCAAAAGTGGAAAATGTCTCTAGTTTTTAATTTTTCTATTTTGTCTATTTACTTGATTATACTATATATTATAGCTGACAGATAATAATTACAATTTTAAAAAAATATTTAAGTATTTATCTTAATTTGTCAGAAGAATTTAAATTACTTGAATAAAAAAATAAACAATTGAAAATGGCAATAATATCACAGATTGTTCTACTATTCAAGACCAAGTATACAAGTTTCAATAACCATGAAATATGTTATAGATGCCTATGATGAATTATTTATATCAATTTAACGTCTATTCAATACATTAAATGATTCAGAAAAGCGCAAAATATTGAATCCTGTTTTAAATGGTGGTGTTGTAAATTCAGAGTCTAAATGGTAAGAACATTATAACTAAATAAATTTTTTTAAATACATAATATTTTATAACATGATCTAATAACCTAAAATAAATAAGTGATCAAAAGATTTGTCCAAAACATTCACATTGAATTAATTACAAAATGTACACAATTAAAAACAAAAAAAGTGTAAACAAGCTAAACTTATTGAAAATCATACATTAATATTTACGAGTTCATAAACATATATGAAAATATTACATACACATATTACATCAAGTAAAATCATTCATATCAACAATATTAACAATTATTATTAAAAAAAAAAAAAAAAGAATTGCACTTTTGCTAACATTATATCTGTGAAGATGACAAATAACATAATAAAAGAGTTTATAAGAAAATACAACCCACATAAAAATAAAAACATCTAAAATCTAGGACAAAAAATATTTATATTAAACAAATAAAACAAAAACTTAAAACATTTTGTAATATTGTTTACAATACTAATATATTGACTAGGTTTAGAGTCATCGGTCACACAAAGATTATGACTTTAATTTTAAATGATTGAATTTTTAAAATGGTCAAAAGTAATATATTAAGTTTATAATTATTAAAGGTCTAAGCTATTATTTTGTATTATTCAACTTTTTTTTTCCTACAAATAGAAAAATCCCAAAAATGTTGTATTAAAGAAATGTAGAAATTAAAACTGAGAACAAAAATCAATTGTTATAACAATACTTAAAAAACTTCTTCATTTTTATAAAGAAATTTCTATTAGGGTCAAAAAGAAATGACAAAAATATATATTTGTACATTAGTTTTTTTAAGTAAAACATATGTTTATACGTATATCATTAAACATCATACACATGCACATTTGTATTATATGTATGTAATACACATACTAAGTGTATATAATAATACACTATTATAAAACTTCATGTATGTGTTTATGACATTGTAATTATATTTAGTAGTAAATATATATATTTAAAAATACCGATATCATTACCCAACATTATTTATAATTTATTTGCTTAGGTCATCAAAGCACAGGTAATGTTGAAGTTGTTCTCATTGATCTGAATTAGTCATATTGTTAGAGTTCTCTTCTTTGATTTCGCCAACTGAGGCATTAATCATTTTGCTATCTTTTAATGAGATCAACTGCAACACTTGTTCGCCATTTTGCCCGGTGATGGCTACCAACTGATGTGGCACACTAATGGTTTCCACCTCACCGTTTGATGAATCCATTCCACCACCGGGCTCTGACTTCGGCATATGCATCACTGGCGTAACAACCTTAAAATAATTATTGTTTTAAATTGATGTATTTTTACCTAATTTATGAAACTGTACCTGTATGCTACCATCACTAATTTGTTGAACTACAGTTTGGTACAATGATGTATTTACAGGTACTGTAATCATACTCGATACTGAAAATATCAATACATAATAAATGTAAAGGAGATAATTAATACAAAATAAAAATTATTCTCAAATTTATATTCATCTTTTTGCATAGTTTCTCCTCCCTTTCCTTTGCCTTCAATTTAACTATTTAGGGTTGACCACCCTCATTCTAAACATCTATTTGACCCGATTTCCCACCTCTCATGAATGACTATCCTCATAACATCCTCAATCGCATTGAACCACCTTTTTAAATTTTTCTCATATGCCCAAACAATCTCAATATATTTTCTCTAATTTTGTCTTCTATTGAAGCTATGTCTAAGCATAGCGTACCTCTAATGTACTAATTCCATACAAAGACGTGTTAAATCATCCCTTTTTTTTTGGGGGGGGGGGGGTATGAATCAGCTAATTAGTTTTATTTATCTATCACTTGCTGAAAGATAATCATAATTAATGATTTTTTTTTTTGGCAAGCCCATGCATAAAAAGGTGATTTGGGGGATATTGGCATCTTTTTTGGCGTATTTACTGTTATCAGTTTTATTAAATTAAAAATTTACTTCTGAAGTATAGAAGTGATCTTAAAATTATAATAAATTTATATTCTTGACTTTTAAACAATTATATTTGTGCATAATATAAAGTAATGTATTTAATAATATGTCATACTGAAAGACTACTATAATAGTGTTAACACATTTTATATTTATAAAGTTCATGCAAATATAATGCTATTTACTAATAATTTAAGAATTAAAGAACTAAAGAAGATCGTAATATAATATTATGTTATTATGTGGTCGATATTATGGGCTTATCATTAAGTTTGTATAATGTATATAAACAAAATATTTTTCAACCATGGTCTTCTGGTAACTGGTAAACATTTTTTTTATAAAACCATAAACAATTTTTTTTTAGTTTTTTCATTAAAAAATATGAAGATGCAATTTTAAACTTCTTTTTATCATTATATTACACCTGTATAAAATCAAGTCTAAAATACTAAATAGTTAGATAAATACATATCCAGGAGAGGTGATCATCCCTATTGCCTCCCTCTCTAAAATATACCTCTAATCCCTTATACTATCTTCTCTCGTCACTTCATTCATCCACATAATCATTCTCATCTCTAATATACTCATTTTGTGTTCTATTTTAACACCGGATACTTCTTTTTGCTTCATCTGACCATTTTTAATTCTATGTTTCACATCATAATGAAAGCCATTGTTCTTTTGTTTAAAAGATCCTAGATTGTTCAAACTCTTAATCTCACCTGTTGTCCCACCATATTTTTCAATTTATGTGAATATAATTTGTTGGTATGAATATTTAACACCCAAGTTTATATAAATTATATTTAATAGTAAAAAATAAAAGTTTTCTTCCAATCAAGAATATTTTAGGTGGGATTTGGTAAAAAATGGTATCTAAATTGTGACCCATGAGAAAGCATGGAATTGGTCGGTTCTGTGTATACACACCGTTGTCGGTGATGAAATTTGACTACATAGAGCGGATACAATGGTTCAGTCGGTCGGCGAACTATATAATTGAATATTAATTGGTGAATATAATTGGTGAATTAAACTAGTTTTTTTTTTCTTTATTTACATTTTACTTTTCTTAATAATGGGAGTAAACCAGAAAAAAAAGGAATACTTGGAATAGTTTTTGTTAAATCATTTTATTTATGGTGTAATTCAGTAAACGATAACTATTCTCTAAAAAAAAAATTGATACTCTGAAATAATAAATGTCTTATCAAAGATTGATCAGCCTATATACATAGAATGTATCTCTTACATTATTTATCAAAATAAAACTAGGGTGAGCATGTTTTATTTTTATAGATTTAAATAGTTTCTATTTATATAGATTATAAACAAAAAAATTATTTTAGTTATATTTACCTTGTCCATCTTCACCAGTGATAATTATTTGGCCTTCTTGATTTAACGTGGCCTCAGGTACATTATTTAATATATCTACAGTTACACCATCTTGATTTTGGCCTTCACCAATGGTGTGAACAGAATGAACTGTATGACCATTTGCTCCTTGAGCAGCATTTATCTGCATAACAAAAAAATTGAAGATAAATATTAATTATTAAACAGTACATAAAAATATATAATTTATCAAAACAATACTTACAACTCCTTGCACATGTGCCTGCGTTCCATCTGGCAATGTTATAATTGGGTTATTTGGATCAACATGAAATATAGACATTGATCCATCAACATTACTAATAGAATGTAGGAACGCTGGTGAATACTGCACCTATCAAACATTTCCGTTGTAATGGTTTTAAATTTTGTTTTAAATATTTCAAATTATACCTGGGTGAGTTGTTGTTGTTCATGTGGATCTGGTGAATGTCTAGCTTCTATACTAGTTGCTTTGGGATTAAATTTAAGCACAGAAGTAACGATTGATTGACTTGCAACATTATTAATAATTGGTTTAGTTTCTTCTTCTTCATTAAATGTAGGCAGCAAATCTTCTCGACCGTGGTATTTATAACAGTTTATGACTATTTGCCGTAAAGCTCGAGTCCAAGAAATCTGATAATTAAATTAATAATAAATAAAACGCTTTAAAATTAATTCTTAAAAATACTTACTTTTTGTTTCTCATCTTCACACCGAGCATCCATCCTAACATTTGCCCATGGTAATTCTTTGGGCCACCAAGGTGGCCTAGTCGTTTCTCTACCCCAACCAGGTTTCCCTCTACCTGATAAATCAAAATAAAACTATTATAATATAAATTTCATTTGTATAAGTTCAAATTATGTTAATATTTGATTAATGGTAATTGTCATAAATTATTTTTAAATGAAAGTATATAGTTGTTAATTATTTTAAACCACAACAAGCAAGCAGTACTTTGAGTTGGTATAGAGTCAAAACTTATGTAACTGCAAGCATAATATTTATAGATATCTATTTAATATTTACATTATGAAATTGTTTACTAAGTATGATCTTTTAAGCATATTCAACCCACTTTTATGATTAAATTATGCACAAATTCAAATTCTGATTTTCAAAAAATTGTTAAGAATATTTAAAATAAAATAACTGAGAAACTTTTCATTCAAATTTTAATTACAATATGTAAACATTACAAGAAAAATCATCCGATTGACAGTTTGCATTAAAACATGTAGATTCTCATTTGAAAAACCAAAGTCAGAATTGCCACAGGACACTCCTTAAATATTGTGAAAAATCTAAGTAGGTATGCGAAAATATAATTTATTACTACACTAAAAAAATCCAAATATCGTAATTTGAATTTTTCTAGTTTAATCATAAAAAATGGGTGAGCATAATTTATTCAAATGTAGGTATGAATAATTTGAAAACCTAATACTACTAAAAATAGTAAAAATACTGTATTGTATTTATAATGTATACTTTGATTAAATTATATCTTACCTGTGGAATATTTTAACATTAGAGGTATAAAAGCTCTTAATTGAGCTTGGGTCATTTTTTCAACAGGAGTTGGAATTCCATCTAAAATTAGAGGTGGTAGCTCGTAAAGAGTAGGATCATCTGGAATAGGTGGAGGTGCATGTTGTGCTAATGCAGTGTCAAGTTGGTCCATAATTGTAACACGCAAATTTTTTACCTTCAAACATAAATTATTCAGTTTTAGATTTAAATTGAATAAATATGTAATTTAAGTGATTACTTACAACGTCTTCTAAAGGTTTTGCACCAAAACATTTGAAACCGGTTGTTTCCTTACCAGGTGTTGCTACTAAGACTATTGCTTGTTGACCAACTCTTGTAGCAAATTCATCTATGGTAATCTTAAATGCAATATTCAAATAACATTAATATAACTATATTTAGTTTTAAAATTAAAACCTCACTTTAAGTTTGCGTAGTAACCGATTATGCTGTCTTTTACGAATGGATGGATTTGTCTCAAATGAATGTGGTCTCTTTCGTTTTTTCGATGACACAATTGCAGCAGCAGCAGCCATACCAACCGGTCCTGATCGACACAAACCATAACAAAGACCCCTATTGTTCGACGATCCGCTATTGCGTTTTTCTACCAGCCAAACACAAACACACACACGCAAAAAAAAAAAAAAATAGTGCAAAAAAAAATAAAGACAAAAAACATGCATAATAAAAATATAAGTGAACCACTTTTATACTTAAAACTTTAAATAAGTGTTTAAACAGTATATAAAATAATAAAAATAATAAAAGTTTATATTTATTATTTTCATAATTTCATATAAAATATTGTAATATTAAACAAAGCTGTGAAAAAAAAAAAATGTGCGCCATTACAAAAAAAATATAGAACATTTAGCTAACCTGCTGCAGCTAGTTGTGCTGTCACATCATCTCCCATAGCTGCAGACATCAAATCATTTTGACTTTGATTGGAGTCTCCATCACAATCTTCAGATGATAAACCATCATCATCTAGATCGCTGTCTCCAGTCATGTGAATGTCATTTCCACTACGATCCATCATTGTAATGCTTTGATTTACAAACTAAATACCTATTTATTAATAATGTATCATATAATAAGTAAATTTAAATTAAAAATTAAATATTTGAATATCTTACAATATTAGTATAATTCAGTAAAAAATTTAGTTTTCACAATTCTAATTTTCAATGGAATTTGATTTCCAAATAATATCTTCAATGAATAGTCTAAAACACAAAAACAAATATAGGGAGGTATATAATATAATGTTAACCAAGTAATATTTTATCATAAACAATTTAATGTATCACTTTATAACATGCATATCATAATTGTAACAGTAATCAACACTATTCAAATTAAAGAATTAATCGTAAACTTAACAAATATTTACCAAGTATGTTAAACGTATTGGCACAGCACAGCTAATTTAACCAACTCTCAAAAGGAATCATAACATTTTCTCAAACTTTAAATATTGAATATTTTTTAAACGAAGATATTTTTTTTTTTTTTTTTAGTGATTTAACACAAAATGATTGAATTTTTACGAATTTCATCTTTAATTAATTTTATAACAATTATTAAAAATCATCCTTTTAATAGGTAGGTATTATTAACATCTTTTAGAATATCTTAATATCGAAATTGTGTATATAGATAGCAATATACAAAAACGTTCAGAACATAGTACGTTAAACTTGAACCACAAAACAATAAATATAATGAAAAATGAATAACACAATATACATTACTAATGTGTGATTAATTTTATGAAATAATTATGATAATACCTAAGTAGTAAATAATCATGATTTTTTTAGAAATAATTATATTACATAAGTATGAAACTACAAAACGAAATGTTAAATAAATCTATAACTCTTTAAAAATATATTTTTTAAATATCTGAATATTATTATATTACTCAATATCTGATAACATCAATTGTTTAACAGATTGTATTTTATCTGTATTATTCTTATCTACAATAATCTAGCAGTATTAACTTCAAATAACAGTACTACAATATTATTATAAATGATAATAAATTTAACTCGACATAAAATAAATAATAATAAAACAGATACACCTCAAAAAAAAAAAAAACAATTGAAACTTTTCATTATTTCAATAAACCATGCATGAGATACCTACATATTTAATAAAATTATCAAGAATAGATAATAACTAATGTAACCAGCTGATCTATGCAACAATAAAAACCGAATAAAAAGTAAATGCATGATAGTAGTAAATTACCATTAATTCAAACTAAACCAATTAGATAGAATGATTGACCAATTATTCATCAAATTATAAAATAAATAAGTAGGTTTAAACAAAAAGGGAACAACAACTACTACTACTACTACTACTACTACTACTATTTTGCTATCACTCAATACTATATTCGGAAAACAATTGAAATTCATAAATGTAAAAAAAATACTTTTAAATGATTAATATATTCTAACATTTCATCATAAAACATTTACAAAAGTAAAAATTAAAATAGGTATAGAAGAAAATATTTTATAGAGATGCATTTATTATTGAAATATTGATGATACTTGTCTAATATTTCAATAGCAGTAAATAAAGATAATACTAATAAGTAATTGATGAGGCAATTTATTTTTACTTTTCAATCAACAAAACGACCCGAAGTTTTTATAATATTGAGAGAATAATTTTGAAAAAAAATACATGTATAGACAATTTAAAGGTTTCATAATCATTAATCAAATAAAGCGAATTTACAAACGATAAAATATAATATTTATTCTCGAAATACAGATATATTCGTCGATCGTACACGTACGTGTTTCGAACGCAATTGTGTACATATTTTTTACTCGTGGGGAATGTAAACGAGCGTGCGTTGTGTGCGAATATTAACGTTGTGTGTGAGAATTGCCGAGATAACGCGGACCGCTGCAAGTGATAGCGGCAGGACAAAGGAAAAACGGGACATAGACATAGAAGATACGTCATTAAAATACTCGACGGCATAATTAATACTATATTATAAAACTTCTGTTTGTCACAGACACTAATTCGATAACATTTTACCGGACGGGAACAATTAATACGATAACGTAAAAAGCACGAAAAAAAAAAAAAACTAGTAAAAATCTCGAAACGTAAATGATTAGTATTGAACGGGACCCGGACCGCACCGCTACGGTAATCTCGTTGTGTCGAAACACGCACAAGGGTCGGGTCCCGTTGAGAAGCTCTCGACGACAATAATATTAATTATAATCAAGACATTGCGACACAGTTACGGCTGCCGCGGTAAATCACGTAATCGTCCGTGTCGAAACGAATCGCTGACGTGCCGTCGCATTACTCGCCCAACGGCCACTACCCGCAAACACCTATACAATGCAACTGGTGCAACTGCGCTCTTCGGTGCTACTACCGAGGAATAATGAATGTACGCCGGTACGGCGCAAAGACCGGCGCGAGAAACGTGTGTCGTCGTTCAGACAGGGAAAAAAAAAAAAAAAAAAACTACGACAGGCGCAACTCCTAAGGCGCAGCTACCATTACGGCGGCGGCAGTGCCACGCGAGTATGTGGTGCCGCGTCGATTAGATTAAAATGCGCGCGCGGGCGTCGTCGGTAAATTGGTCTGAGCAGGCCCGGGGGGCTCGGCCGGCGCGTGGTGTCGGTGGCGTTCTATCAAAGTACGCCGGTCGCGGACACACACGGAGAAACCGCGGACAGCAGACGACACACGAATAATAGTAATAGTGTAGTAGTATTAGTAGTAGTATAGTTGTTGCTGCTGTAGTAGTAGTAGTAGTAGTAGTAGTAGTAGTAGTAGTGTGGTAGTAGTAGTAGACAACCGCCGTAGTGGCGTAGTAGTGTAATAATAATAATAATAACATGAGTACGGCTGCGTACGCACCTGCGTGACGGGAGAACGGCGTCGGCGGCGGCGTCGGCGACCACAGCGTCGGCGGCATCAGTACCCGCGGTGGAAGCCATCGGCGCACGAAACACAGTAACCTCGGCGTCCGCGGCAACAGCAGCGACGGCCCGGTGATTTTATTTTTTCTCACGCGGTTTCCGACGACTACTCGCCACTATTATATTCGCGGCAATTACTCAGACAACGGCGGCTGCACTCGAACGCATCACACGGTCAGACGACAGCGCACGGCGGCGTCTACCTTTATCGGCCCACGACGGCAAACCCCGGGATTGCGATACGTGTACGTAACGCGCGCACCGTTAAAAACCCGACACCGTGTGTTGGATACACGCACACGGCGCTCGTCGTTATTGTTGTTGTCGCTGGCAGCGCGCGTTATTATCGATCGGCCCCTGCCGGGCGGCCGCCGATCAATGTCGTCGCCATTTTGTCCGTTCCCGTACGCGGCTGGCGGACTGCAGTCGATCGCGGTGACTGGCGGCCCTTCCCGCGCGACAATAACAATATTATTATTACCGACTACCAAGCCAAGTGTTGTTCGCCACAAGTGTATAGCGCCCAAAGTATGCACACTCGTGTCATAGGTACGATATGATAATTATACGTAATCGGCGAGCGTTACGATCGTGTTATAATATTACAGTCGTACAACATGTCAACATACCATCATAATATAGTACCTATGGCTACAATTATATGATGATGACATTACGCGTATATTATAGTGTATACGCGTTTACAGTAATATCATAACACATTCTCGAGTTGTTGTGGTGCGTGCTCGACGATAACAGCGTCCGTTGTGTTGTTGTTGTCTTTTCTCATGAATATACGCGTCTGCGCACCGACCCGTTTCCGTCACTTAGCGGTACTTCGCCGTCCGGGCGACACGTAGCGCCCCGCGAAACACCGTCTCGGCACCAGTACTAACTACACTAGTACGACCGTGTCGTTCGCCCGAAAATCGTCCGTTCGATCGGTTACTGTTTTCCGTGCACAGATTGTCAAAGCCATTAACCGTTCAAGATAGCGCGCGCGTCAGTCGGCCGTGTGCATAGATAAGTGGTCCCGTACGTTTCGGTGGTTACTAGTTTTGCGCGCGTCATCTACGGCCTAACGTACGCCGTCCAAACCATTTTGTATCACGCCGTTCGCCATTGGTGCGCATGCGGCCCGCCATCTACCGGTTCCCGGTACGCAGATTTTACCCGCCAAATTTCGAAACGACATTCCTGTGTTTAACAACACTACTCATGGTTTTATGAAAAAATTACAAATGACTATATCGAAAAAACATAATCGCAATTTAATTAGACTTTTGACTATTCTTATTGATTTCCATATACGGAAATATAACTGTTAATCATTATTCATTATGTTATTATTTATTACATAATTATTTGAAGAAATTTGTTTGAAATAATGTGGAACGTGGTCACATTATTGTATAGGTGTTTTTTTTAGTTAAATGATAATTATGTTTAGCAGTCCATGACATAGATAAAATAATGAATTCTTTACTTGATATTTTCAAAATCGTATTTTTAATATTTATAATACATATTATTCTTAGAAGTTGTAATAGATTTGAATGCAATATAATTTTATAGTAAAACGTCAATTAGATACATGGTACTGAATTCATTGAATCATATTGGTGTTATAAGTGATAGGTGATTATAAATAAAAATACTCAAAAAGCCAAAAAAGTTTTGTACTTATGAATTTAATAACCTAGCTGGTATTCTATAATTTGTATTCATCTTCAACTGTTTAACACTAAATGAATTTTTGAATCAAAAAATATAATTTTTATATATAATATATAATACTTGTGTATTAATTTCATAACAACTAATAAGTATGTATTTTATTTATATTGTTACATATTTTGAGTTTTGACTTTTACAATCAATATTATTATTTTAACGACTAGTTAAATACATTTTATTTTCATTAAATAAAATAAAGTTACTGGTTAGCTAAAACTAAACACACCGGGTTTTATCTCGGCTTTAATTTATTACATAATTATAATAAAAATGTTATACATAATGTAATATATTTTTAATTTACTTTACAAATCACAGTATCTATACAATTTTTTTTTTTAAACTTAACATTATAAATTTCACATTGGTTATAAAATCAATGCCATCGGTGTTGATTCTTGGGCACTTCATCATAATCATAATCATCCATATCGTCATCATCATCTTCATAAGAATGTAGATATTCTGATCTAGGATTATCTTGTTTTGGCTTAAATATTTCTAAATTAAAAATTGAATCAGTCACAAATGGTTTACAATTCAATTAAAAGTTAAACTATTAATGTACTTTTCTGACAAAATTTTCCAAACCATCCTTGTTGACATCGGCAGGTTTTGTTTACAGTACAATATCCATGACGGCATGGTCGTTTACAATTATAATATTGTTTTATAGGTTGACCAATTTCACAATGATCTCCTTGAAATCCAAAAACACAGCGACATTTGTTTACTCCTTTACATTTTCCACCATTTAAACATGGTATAATACATTTCGCTAAAAATTTAAATTATCTATAGGAAAAAAACAATGTTCAAATAAGATAAACTTACAGTATTCACACCGTAAACCATAAAAACCCTTTGGACACTGGCATGTGTCTTTTTGTATACATTTTCCATGATTTAAACATTTTTCTCCACAAATACCTGTAAAAAGTACAATATTTAATATTTTATAAATATCTTCTCATTTATTTATTTTTTTTATATGTGTGTAGACTAGAAAATAAAAGTTATGATTCAGAAAAAAATCATGTTTTCAAAAATGATTTGTCAACGAGGTTTACATGGTGCTAATAAAAAGTTAGATAGTCTCATAAGAGTCAATCATGCTGGGGAACTTGGAGCTGATCGTATATATGCTGGACAGATGGCTGTATTAGGTGCGTTAAAAACATTTCTAAGCTATCTTAATTAAGCTTAATGTTGAAAAGGTTTCTTTCATTTATAGGAAATTCTAGTGTGGGCCCTAAGATTAAAGAAATGTGGGAACAAGAAAAAGTACATAGATCTAAGTTCGAAGAACTTATAAGACAACGTAGAGCACGGCCATCATTGCTATTTCCTTTATGGCATTGTGCCGGTTATATTCTCGGAGCTGGTAAATGTTATTTAAATTATTGAATTAAAAATAAAATAGTTTGTAAAAATTGATATATATATATAATATATTATAGGTACAGCACTTATGGGTCCTAAAGCTGCTATGGCTTGCACTGTTGCTGTTGAGACAGTTATTGTAGACCACTACAATGACCAACTTCGTAACTTAATGGAAGACCCAGAAGCTGACAAGGAACTTCTTGAAACCATTAAAAAGTTTAGAGATGAAGAACAAGAACATCATGACTGTGGTATTGAACATGGAGCTGAACAAGCTCCGTTTTACAGTGCATTAACACAAGTTATTAAGGGTGGATGTAAAGTAGCCATAGAGGTGGCAAAAAGAGTGTAAAAACTCTTAGGGTGAAAATATAATAAAATATAGACTATAGTTTTTATTAATATTGTTAATTGTTATTAACTAATTTCTAAAGCTTATATTTTTTTAATAGAATAAATGTAAACATTTTGTTAAAACTACCTCCTTCACAATGTGGCCCTTGAAATCCTAATGGACACCGACAGACACCTGGTGCAACACACGTCCCATTATTCATACATTGTGGATAGCACAAAGCTGTTTTGCAGTATTGCCCCATATATCCTTCAGGACACTGGCATATTTTATCTGCATTACACCAACCATTGTTCTCACATTTTTTATCGCATTCTAAGTCTGGACCTTTCATAATAATATTTATACAAATTATTTTACACTAAAAAATCATCAGTTAAACATTTTTTCCCAAAAACCTTTTGACTGTTTAAAAAATAAATTGCCAATTTATTTAGCTAATCAATTTTTATAAATTCAATATTACAAACTATTTATTTATTAATTTAATAGTCTAGATTAAAAACGTTTAGTTATAGTTATAGTACCTACACAAATTATAATAACAACATACATAATAAGTTGGGCAAATTGAATGTATAAAAACTAATCTAACTCAATAGACTCATTAATTAAATGCATCATGCAGTAGGTATAAAATGTGATTGCATTCATAATAATGAAGTATGAAAAGCAAACGAAATGGCTAGAAGTTTGAAAGTTAATTTTAGAAAGCAAGGATAAAGTGGTAAAAATGATATACAGTTAATGACTTAAAAAGTTTGTATCTGTACCAACTCTTCAATCTGATCACATGATTAATTTTAGGTAATTCAAATAGGAGTGTAATCCTGTAGAGCATATAAAATGTATAAGTAACCTTAGTTTGAAAATAAAGTAAATTATTTAATGCCTTAATGATTCTGTGAACTAAACATTGCAAAGATAAATTGTTAGGTATTCAAGGAGATATAAAAGCAAATTTGTAGTTTCCAAATCCCTTTCAATTAGTTTTGTCAAATAATTTTTTTTTTTTTTGACAAAATAATATAAAATGTTATTGTTTTAAAAACTATTTCTTCTGTGGCAAAATTGTTAGACATTTATATTGATTATTATATTAAACTATGATCCAGAAACTAATAACTACCTATTATATGCGTGCTAATTTTTTTTAATTTACCTACTATGGTAAACTATTTTATTACTACGGTTAAAATTATATTATTACAATATATTATATAATACTAGCATTTAATGGAAGTTAATAAAATTGGTTAAGTTTAAGTTTACTCGCGCACTATGGGTCCCAAACTATTTTTGCGTTTATAAATTACTTACAACTTTCTTTTTATTGTATAATGAACTTTTTAGGATTTCTTGTTTAATTGGCTGTTATGAATAATATTATGTGTGAGTTTCAAGTTGTATTTCATTTAGAAGTTAGAAGCCTTTGACAAACGGGCGAAAAAAACAGACAGAGTTGCAACAATAAATGGGTTCCGTTAGACCATACGGTACGGAACCCTAAAAATGGATCATTAAGTGGGCTGTATGATTATTGATTGATTATATTATTAATTAAGGCGAAGCATTGTTTCTTACTTGTACTTTTACTTGTACCTCTAACCATACACTCTTTTCTGAGTTTCACTTTTAATGGTGTATCAGGCAGAGCACGACCTTTTCTGTTTTGTATCAATAACCGTATGCTGAAACTGGCTATACCCGAATTATTACCTGAACAAGGTAATAAAATGCTAAACACTGAAACCAATAATCATAATAATAATATTAGTAAAAGACATTTTTTTCTGTCTCTATGAGGATTATATACAGAATTAATAAAAAGTACATTTTTAGTTAATGTATTTATTGTAATTTTAAGAGGTTTGCCATACAAGTTCTTTTACCACTTACATACAATATGCATTAGGTAGGTACCTACTTTAAGCCAAAAAAATAAATACTAAGTGGGTAAGTACTTGATAAAACAAACAAAAAAAACTGTATACAAGACATAGATCTTATACCAAAGGTGAGTCTTATACTAAGTACCTATAAGATCTATGATACAAGACAAAAAATGCACAAAAGTAAACACTTATTATCAAATATTAATAAAGCAATAACAGTAAATTCATAACTGAAATAAAAAGCGTGTTCACTAATATATAAAAACAAAAAAACCAAAACGTATGAAGGGTGACCTATGTTTAGGTCATTAGAGGATGGAACTCTAATAACATCATAGCAATTTATAAAAAAAAAAAAACTGACAGAATACTTTGAAAACTTTAACTTACTCAATAGTAAAGATCCGGTAGAGATGTTTTTATGGACACGAACAATACAAGAAACTGAATCGCAGATTAACAAACTGAAGAACAACAAATCATTCGGGTTAGACGGAATTTAAAATAAAATCTTGAAAGCACAAAACGAAGAAACAATTACACACTAACATTAATGGAGCATGTTTGGGAAGATGAGAAGAACCACAGAATTGGGACTCGATATTAATCTGTTCAGTATACAAAAAAAAAATTCATATGACTAACAATTATAATGGCATTTTGGACAAGATCAAACCTCACACGGAAAAACTACTGGGGGATTTACAATGTGGTTTTTAAAGCAAATTTTTCAAAAGTTATGGGAATTCGATAAAAATCTGTGCGTATTATTCGTAGACTTTAAAAAGTTCTATGATTCGACTAATACACCTAGTCTGATTAATAAAATAAAATAAATTAATAAAACTAGTTGAAAATATCATAAAATATTGTGAAAACAGCAAATAGAGCTTAAAAACCGACCAGAGTAACAATGGAACTGAGGTAGAGAGATGCATTATCACCAATTATTTTTAACTTAGTATTAGAGAAACGAATGTCACGGTAGGTTTTTCATTTGGGCAAAAAACTGTTGTGCTTTTGGCTTATGCAGATGACATTGCCATTGTAGGGAATAATATAATAGAAGTTAAATCGTCATGAAGAAAACTCATAAAAACTGCGGAAAAAATTGGTTTTCAAATCAATGAAAATAAAACAGAATATCTAATAGTGAATAGAAAAGAGATTAATTACAAGTTTAGAAAATTACCGGATAAAAAAAGTAACTAATGGAAAAAATATAAAAGTTGATATTAGGCTCGTAAAAGGTAATAACTTTTTTTTTTATTTGGGACAATTACTAAGAGCTAAAGTGAAATCAAAGAAGTCCACGTATGCAACTTTAACATGGCCGATGGTGCTATACAGTTCAGAAACTTGGCCTCTCAGAAAAACAGAAGAAATAAGGTTAAAAGGTTTTGAAAAAAAAAATTCTAAGAAGGATTTTTGGACCGAGGAGTGAAGGAGTGAACCTACCTACGATATAATCAATAACTCCAGGAAGTTTTTCAACGCCCTAACATTACAAAAGAAATTTCAATTAGAAGATTAAGATGGGCAGGGCATGCATAGAGAAAACAGGGATGAATAATGAAGATCGTAATTGAGTACAATCCTGTATGAAAACAACTCACATGGTGACCTCGCTTAAGGTGGGAGAACATTGTGTAGCTGAAGATGTAGAAACTGGAATATAATGGTAGGAAACAGCGGAGAATAGAGATCGATGGACGATGGAGGAATATATATTTGGAAAGCTGATATTAAAGGCCTTGACTCCTAAAAAAAAAGTGAAGTATTGAAACATTTTTTTTCTTCAAAATTTAAATTAAAATCCTCTATCTAACACCCCTTAATTATTGAGTGTGTGGCATCATAATAAAGAAAACTAATGCCTATAACCTAATAATCTAACCAATGTTTATTATACATACATTTCTACTAAAATATATTAACTAGGGTAAAAGTAAGTATGGATATAAGTAAAAATATAATATAGTATATAACTATATAATTTGTAAAAATTATTAACATACTATAATTATTTATAATTAAATTATACCGAGGCAGGGACGGATTGTCTCAAATTTTCGAGATGGAAAAATTATTAAGTTTAAGGAGGGGAAGAGTAGTGAAGCACTAGTCAAACCCCGCGCGCTATATCGCTACACAAATGATGCTTAACTACTCCCCCTCCTGGCACCTACCTAAACTTAAAAGTAGAATAACTCGTCGACGGTTGAAGAAAATCAATAATTTCAACACCAAGATTTATTTAAATTAATACTCTATATATTTATAAAATGTTTAATATAGGTTTGAAAAACAAAAGTATAGGTAGTTAGTCGTTTCACCCTTAAATATTAAAGTGGCCAAATAATTTCACTAATGACAATGTAATATTTTACAGTTACTTGTGTTGGGAATTAATTAAAATAAAGAAAAACACGAAAGCTACTATAAGAATATTACTTATACTATTTATTTAAATCTGACATATCAAACGTGGGGAGCGACTCCGTACGACACGAAGCGTATATCGCAACTGACACCTGAGTCAGTAGCAATGACACTGATAAGAACAATAATAATAAAACTCGTTTCTCACATTGTCAAAAAATCAATACTTTACGAAATAACGAATGTTTTACATTAAATGAATCACTCTGGATATCTGTCTCGCATATTTTGTTCTATTTGATGGCGTTAACGGGTACATTAGATACATTTTTGATTTGATTCATTTTCTTAACTTCGAAAAACAAAAAAATTGTTACTATTATTTATTTTTTTTTCTGTGTACTTCAGTTTAAAATAATCGAAGAGACCTGATATCTATACAAGATATTTATATTAGCCCTTTCTAGATATGGTACAATTTCTAAAACATTATGACGTTTTTTGAATAATTACCGTTTTAGGAACCTATTTAACATTTTGGCGTTTGTTAAGTTTTTATTTGATTTTAAAGAGATACAATTTAATTGACTTTTTGAAAATATTTAAAAATTTGATACGAGTTTCATAATTGTTCTATAAATACCATACAAATATCGAAAACCCAAAATCGGAATTGTTATTGTGTAAGCGTTTAGAATTACAATCTTGATGAAAATCGTAAAAATCTTGGCATTTCGCTTATACGATGTATATATTATTTTCCGACTTATGTTGATAAATCTATTTTGGCGGCTTAAAAAGCTCAACAATTTGACAAGAAAACCCTCAGACAATAGTAGATTATTTTGTAATTATAAAATGAATACAATTTTTAATTTTTTATGTATATCAAACTTATTTAATCATATTTTGCTCAAAATTGTTTTTCATTAGAAATGGTTTATCGTTATTTGTTGCGTACCGATACTAACTGAATAAATACTCTATATATCCCATAGGTGCTTTCCAACTTCTTGGAACTCTTGTTTTGAGAATTGTACTGCATCTAAAAAGTGATAATATAAGTTTGTGAATTGGTAACAAAAAAGCCGATGTCAAAATTTGTATTAAAAATGTAACAAAATATGTATATAATACTCCTAATTGTGGATTTTACGTTAAATTATTCGAAATTTGAAATGTCGGAAAATTGTATTTTCCCAACTATTAGTATTTTTTTTTTTTTTTTTGACATTTACCTTACTTGCACCAATTCACAGGAATAGGTATTCGGTAAGAAAAGCTTCCTTAATAAACAGTGCGAAATCGCTCACGTTCAACTAAAAGTGAATATGTTTATGCCATTATAAATCTTTAATGAACGTATATTTGTAGCTCGTCCAGTAAAATTTTATCGTCTATTCGTATAGGTATATTTAATGAAACGAATGAAACATTCGTATTTTTTTCTGGTTTACCGAATAATTAAGTTCAATGTCAGTTATAAATCAACAGTGAGTGAAATGTGTTAATACCAATATAAGTATACTAATATAAATATAATATAGTACGTAATATGTGTACGAGGAATAGGAATCCTCGTATAGGAAAATCAATGCAACGTCTGTGTGAAACGCTCCTATCAGCTCAATTTTGTTAGGTTAATTCATGCCCATATAAATAACAATGCTTGTATTAATGTTTTATAATATTTTATAGTATACCTATGGTTTATCCACTGAATGTAACTTATACGATTATCGTACGAATTATAGGCAATATATATGCAATATACATACTATTAAATAATAATAAAAATATAAAAATTAGTTATGCCGCAGTGATCTGTATATATGTAAAAATAAATATATTAAACGTTATTTAAAGATATATTAGGCAAGTACATTTTCAATACCTACCTAGTAATACCTATATTTTAGTCCATTAAAATCGTCTACTAGTTTATTAGTCTATGAATTTAAAACCTGAGAATAAATCACTGAATAAATTATTACCTACCTATTATTATTATCTATAAAAGTAGATCAATATTAGTTTAAAAATTAAAATCTTATGGGTTTTAACAATTTAACATTTATGAATTCTATTTTAGTTTAATAACTATATTTAAAAATTAAAATAGCTAAAAACCATTGTAATACATATTAGGTAGGTATGTCGAAAAAAGTGTTGATTCTAAATTAAACGATGGAGCTAATGTAAATAGGCATAGAAAATAAAATGTAATGAACAACGAACTAGATAATTCAAACTGACTGATACAAATGATCGGTCGAACATTGTCTATATATGATGTATGTAATATGTATATTCTATACGTATATGTTTATGTTTTTTATACGATAATTATAGACTATACGCAGTGAAAGACTCCGCGGAATCCTAAGCTGACAAACCGTCGTGTATAGCTCAAACTTTATACCAGCCTACCTATCTAAAACCAATATGGTTTGAGGGTTTAATATACTCGTTTAACATTATAACATGTGGTAGCAGCTGTTTTATTGTATATTTTTTAAAACTATATAAATAGAAGTAGTTATATTTAGTATCTATACAGAGATCGTATTTTACTATACTATCGTCTCCGGGCTTCATATGAACTTGTTCATATATTATATAGTTCATATTTCGTACACTATACAGACATACTTGAAGGTATATGTACACTGTATAGTCAATTTAAAAAATATCAAAATAATTAATTTTACCTTTAGGTCTCTTAGGTATTTTTCCTCTGGTCTTCACTGTCACCGTGGGTGGTTCCAGTATGTTCTTGTCGTCTGACTGTAGAATATCGAACGTGTAAAAATATTTCTTGTTTCCAGACATCCATGTAAAGTTTACGTAACCCACCTAAGTGTTTAAATTGTGTTAGCAAAATAACTATCGGTGCATAATAATTAAACCAGATTTCATCTGTTATATGAATGTCATCCTTTGGAGGACGTAGTAAGAGGGGACATGCCCCCTTGTAAAATATTAAATTCCACATGCAAAAAATTGTTTTTCTTGTGCCTTGACGTAAGGCGTACGACACACAATCTATATAGTTACTGACCACCCACCCTATCATGACTCTATTAAATTTGTTACAAAATTAAAACTTATCGTAATAACAGATGACATCTATTATATGTAATCGTAGAAGAACAAATTTCAATATAGTATAACCACCTATATTTGATTAAAAATACTTACTTCTGACGGAATAACTGGCAAGTACTGTTCAAAATTTTTGTCTAAAATATACGGCGTGACTTTACCTTCCATAATTGCATATATCGGCATTTTAAGACCTACAAATTATATTAGATACATTTTTATAATTCGGAAAAGTATTCATTTATGACTCAGAAGTCATATAATATATAATATGAAACAGTAATAATTTATATAAGTTAGAACTATTGGTAGGTACCTACATGAAAAATTGAGACTATAGATTAAAATTGGAGTATTAACTTTAAATTATAATGTTACGGAGATGGTAAATACGACATGGTTATAAATTAATATAATAATTATTATATGTTGTACATATTTTTGATTAGCTACGTTTTTTTAGCATAGTTTTTATTAGCTAAATTTTCTGCTAAAAGTGAGAAATCCAGCAAAACATATTTTCTGTACTTATGCTCAATGTGTTTATGCATTGCATTATATTAATATTAATGAAATCAAAAATATCAACAATGTTCTTAAACAATAATTTTAAATAATAATAGATATAATTAATGAGGTGGATCAACATAATTTTTAAGTACTTAACTTCTTATTAATTAACTATAGTTTATTATTTTATTAATTATTACAAATTTCTAGGTTTCTAATACCTATTTATTTTATACTTATCCGAGTAGATACCTATATTATATTTATGTTACGCATTCAACAAAAATTAAATAAATAATTCAGTATGGATATTTTATAATCTTAATATTTGTTTTAAATACATTTTCACCAGTTAATGTTTTAGTACTAGTGGTCATTTAGCTAAAATTTAACACTTTGATCTGTTAATTGACTGATTAATTGACGTTAGTCAATCCTAATATTGAAATAAAGTGCTATATAATAATACTCTTAGGTACCTATCATATAATAGTATATGTATCCTGCTTATATCTCGTATATATATATATATATATATATATATATATATATACTGCAGTAAGAAACAGACTCATGGATTATTTGATGACATTTATTTCTTTAATAAAATTATGAATATATTTTAGAATTTGAGCACATCAAAGAATGCATTGGTTTTACTATGTGTTATTTTTTATTTCCTTTTGATTTTGTGTTGATAAACATTATTATTATGATATAAAACTTAAAATATACAAAATTTTAACTTAATAAATATTATATAAACTATTATTTATAAATTCAGCTGTAAATTTACACATTAAATAAGTACATAAAATCAGTACTTGAATTAGGGTTTTTAATCGTTCTACGTTTAGGAGGATTGTTCTACATTTGTCTGATTAATCTTACATCCAACAATGTTTTAAACTTATATAGAATAATCCTACATTTAAAATTTCAATATATAGGCTTTAATAGGTTTAAGACTATAGTAAGTCTAAAAAAAAAAAAAAATTTTAATTGTTCATTATTATATCTTGTTTTAAGTTATCGTTTAACACTTATATGCCTACTGTAGTATGATCTAACGTACTAAATAATTATATACCTACTACTATATTTAAGCTTGTTACATATTTGTTAAATTTTCTAATTCTATTGACTATTATTTATATTTAAGATTTAATCATCGTGTGAAAAATCAAATGTTAATAGAATGTAAGCAATATATTATTAAACTTTGTAATTTATAAATATTTTAAATATGTACCTATTAATTTACTAACAATTTGCATATCTAATAAATTATAAGAATATTAGCTAAATTCTTTAATTCAAAAGAATAAATAAAGATAAGAAAAAAAGGTAAAAATAAAATGTAAAAGATTATTTGTTAAACGTACCTAGTATTATAACACCTATTTTTCTAGCATTCAATTTTTTATTGAACTACCTATCTATCATATAAAAAAATAAATGAAAAAATATATCTTACATTACACAATTTGAAAGTTAACAATCCTAACTTGAATTGGGGGGGGGGCAAGGGAAAGAGCGCCTCTTTTATTTTTTTTTGTATCATCTTACTAATTATTTCTACTGGGATGGGAGAGAGACGACGTTTGCCTGAGTAAATAATGATATTTTTCAAAAAATATTTATTATCCTATCGTTAACTCGAATAAATTATATATTTTCTATTCGAATTTATCGTCTAGTAATAAATTATTATCTTTTGTTTTTGTATGGCACATTTGCAACCAGGTATGATAAAATAAGTGATAACTTATAAGCACGATTAACGATAGCTGAGTTCTTTCGATTATTTAAAGTATAAAATTGTTACTAATTAATTATGTAGCTCTAATAATTTTATAATTAATAATGTTAATTTAGTTTGTCTAAAATGTGTGTATACTGTGGGTCGTGTTAAATGTAGTGGATTTTATTATTTTTTTTGACAAATTAGAGTTAGGTTGAAGTCAAGGGACATTAAATATTTTTGTCACATAGTCCCCTTTCTTTTATTTTTCCAATTCAAGCACTGTATAATATATTATATACTCGTATATAATATGTAAATGTATTCCTATTTCAGTAAAATATATTATGACCTTCAATACAAAACATCGACTGGCCTTATATTTATTTACCATAATATTATCTATAAATGTACTATAAAAAAAGTATATGTACTTATTATAGTAAGTTTGTTTAGTTAATACTTTAATAGGGTGTCTATATAATTCGACAGGAGTCCGAAAAATGTTGAGTAGATACATTGATAATGCATAATGAGAATAAGTGCATATTTTATAATACTATTTGTTCTTTGTCGGACACCCAGAGAGTTCAACGGCTCATAATCCGCTGTCAAATAATCTACATTAGAATAGTGTATTTCACTTTTTTTTTTTTTTTAGGTAATAGTTTTTCGAAAAATCTCCCATGCATGTTTGTTTATTTACTCAATACACCGTGCCAACAGCATATGGTCAGTTTAAAAAGAAATCGTATTAAAACGATTATTTGTTTTTAAGGCCAAGATATATAAGGTACACAAATTATACGTGAGTAAAAATTATTTTATACTCGTAAAATAAATACATTTGATTATTCCGATATAGTTTACTAAATATTATTAAAGATTTTTAAATTATTGATGACGCATATATTAGGTAATATTTTTTTTTATGTAAAGATATCATTTATAAGGGCAACGATTAATGGCTTACGGATCTAAATATTAAATACCTATGTGTAATATAATTAAATGTACATTTTTTTAAACATAACTGTTATTGCAGTTTAATACTTAGATCATTAATCGTTTGATAAACATAACGAAAATATTATTGACGTTAAAACTGTACCTACGTAAACAATTTAAACAAAAGATTGTAAAATAATCCATATAGGTAATTCACTTATAAAGAAACCTACCTACCTTTATGGGAAATAGTTTCAATTTTACCGAATTTAAGGATTAAGGAATAATAATTTATAATATGTTTAATGTTAATAATTTATTATATTACACAATTTTATTACAATCAACCATATTAAAATAATAATACCTATATACGTTTAAATAATTTTGTTTTTATCGAATATAATATATAAAGAGTTACATCTTAATCACGCGTATGGTGAATAATTAATAAATAACAAAAATATTTAATGTATTAATACTAATAATTATAATATAATATAATCGGAAATATGTATTTCTCCGTTTTCGTTCGTCTTTATTGTAAATAAAATGTGCATCCATAAAAAAGAACATTTATCGTTCAAATAAAAAAAATGAGAATTTCAATTCTTACTCTTAAACAAAAACTTATGTATTCAACATGACTATATTATTATATTTGTATTCACATTTCAAACGCGCGTCCTTGAACAATATTTATTGCTTATTGGTACTGCATATCATTAAAAAGTAGTAGTATAGGTACTAGGTAGGTACTGCAGTTTCTAAAAATAATACCTACCTACATCTAAATAGATTTATTCGAAGTTTCACAAAAAGAGCATTCAAAGTAATAATTATATTTTTAAGTATAGATTTTGTCAAAGTTATACAAATTGCATGCAAAGGTCATAATTGTATAATGTTATTAATACAGGTAGGTAATACTGAATATAGTGTGTTGATATATTTTTAAATTGAATTTTGATTATAACATTGTAATGATAATTATATGTTATGAAAAATAATGAGTTAAAGTTAAAATAATCCAATATTTTATCTGGTACCTAATAAGATTGTCAAAAATAATTTTTGTTGTTGGATAAGTAGATACACAACATTATTTAAATATTAGTTGTATGCCCGTCATACATGACAGGTTATAACGGTCATTGAAATTTTTAAAATGTTCAAAACATTTTTTACAGGCAAATTTGAATGAAATCAGACGTTTTAATTTATTGTTTACATTAAAAACAATCATTATTACGTACAAAAACTGGGCGCTGACTTATAAATGATGTTAAATGATTCTTTAATCATTTCATCAAGATCAACTGAAAATAATTTATTGTACGTCAAACACAATAAAATTTACTGCAACGACCAATGCTTGATGCGTATTTGCAATTTAAGAAATTGGGTGCACTATGACATATAGTTGTATTGTAGTCGTAATTATTACAAAGATTAAATTATAAGTATGTGGGATGTGGGTACGTCTATAGTTTTTTGGTTAACAGGATGTTATACCCGCATGTGTTGTCTCCGTCTTATTAACGTGCAACCTACTAAAATTACGTTACATAGAACGTGAATTGTGGCGTTTAAATAAAAATTATAATTTAATCACAAAACAAACAAAAATTAAAGAATTAATAATTTTTTAAAAAAAAGACTATTTGTAACTATTTTGTATAGACATTTTTTTTTTATAAAAAAAGCATATAGCAGATACATACAGCCCTCAAAATTAATATTCTCCTCTTTAAATTTTGTTATTTGTATTTAAATTTCGATTTGAACCTAAACTTTACAATTCACATTATTAATGTAACAAAAAAAAAAAAAAACGTTACAAACTGACGGATCTGGTATTTTTTATATTATAATAGTAGGGCTGTGAATTTTTTAGGAAAGTGCATTTTTTTTAACGTATTGTGAAACGTAGCTTTCTAACAATTTATATTATGTATTTAACAACAAATTCATTTATGAAACTTTTATTTTGTATTTTTCGACATTTTAAATTTTTTGTCATTTTTTGGATTTTTTAAGTCATATTTTCTTTTTTAATTAATTTTCAGGTATTTTTAATCAAATTCCATCAATTACACACATATTTTTTGTTTTACACAGGCTACGCGTATGTACGTCAAATTTATATTTTATAAAACAATATTTTATACAAGTTGTATACGGGTTAGGTAAAGATCAGGATTCGATAAAAATAAGGCAATATTGCAGAAAACTTATTCAATATTCGAATTCGAATTCGACATTTTATAATTTTTTTTTATTAAATAAATATAAGAATTAAATTAAAAACCATTTTTATTACATTTTTAGAGACTTTAAATGCACATTTTATTGCATTTTTTTTTTACATTTTTAAGGTTTTTTACTACCCTAATTATAAGATACACAACTACAGTTTTAGTATTCACTAAAACTGACAGATGAAAATTGGTTTCGCTGAACGCAAATTTACTATTTCGTATATTTGTAAAACGGCGACAACAAATAATGCATATATATTATTAAATTATTAATATATTACCTATCTTTTATTAAATTTAAAATTAAAACTGGGTAATAACTAGTCAAGAAGTTAATAGTTTTAAGTTAGATAGGAATTTTTCTTGTTAAGTTAAAAGCTAACTTAACTAGTTGAAAAAAATAGTATGTTAAAAAATACTTAATTGAAAAAACTTAGTTGTTTCTATTAATAAATAATTTTTCTTTACTTGGTTTTTTATTAAAATGGAAGAAAATTATGTATACCTACCAGTTTTTTGTATTTAATTTTTGGTGAAAATTACGTATTTTTACGTAAATTGTGAATATTATTCCTTTATGGCCATGGCGGTCTATATATAAGTTAAAATATCTGAGTACGAAATACATTTATGAGTTTTTAAAAAATAACTTTCAACTTAAGTTTATACTTTCCTAAAAACGTGTAACTTAACTTGTTTACCTACTCAAATTCATTTATATTTTAAAGTTAACATAAATTTAGCATTGTTATAATTATGATTTTTTTTTTTTTTAGGGTAACTCAAATTAAATTAGTTAAAACAATTGGTTAACTTGTCCAACTTTGATCAGTTATGAGATGGTAATATAATATTATAAAGTTAAACGCAAACATTTTCTATAGAATACGTATTATTACAGTGCGATAGTTTAAAACTGAAATTTCTTTGTTTTATTATCAATAATAAATAGACACAATTTCATTTAACTAATTTACAATTTATCTTTTCACACGGAGTACAACCAATAATAAAATAAACTTTTGTTTTCTCCTTGTCTCTTTACTTATTTTAAACGGGTTTTATCGATTGTATTAATGGCATAAAATAAAATGCACCTATTATTTATTATTTAGTATTTATAATTCGAACAACGACGATAATAAATTATACACTTGATTTTTTTTTTTTTTTTTTTAAACTGCACATACTTATATGAATATCAACGTTGTTAAAATAACGTATTATTATTATTATTGTTATGTAGCGACAAACATCGGCTACCCATATCAGGGTTTTATCGCGGTACTTTTTTTGGACGGGTTAGAATCAGTTTAGGGTTTGTTACAGCTGAAACGATACATTATACGACAATGCTGCAACGAAAAATGTTTTTAACGAAAAAATAATCAACGCTCACCGCTGTACATTTTCACTTGCTGCTCGTCGATCCACAGGGACAGGTTGTCTTTTTTCGTCTGTTGCTGCTGCTGCTTGTGCTTGAGCGTGCACACGACGGCGGCCGTAACGCACAGCGGCAACAAGTACCACGCCGCGGCCGGTAAACGCGCCATGCGGCGGCGGCGGCGGCGGGCGCTCGCGTATCGCTACCGATCGTATACGCAATACTTATAATATTTTTATAATAATAATAATAATAATACAATATTATTATTATTATTATTATTCGGATAGTATTGATAATGGCATTACGCGGTCCGCGTACTTGCGGACGACGACGGCGACTACCGTCGGGACGCTCGCGCGCGTCGGGGCGACGATTTGTGTCGCACACCAGCGGACACGGGCGGGGATAGGGTACGACAGTAATATTATAATCGTAAATTATTATTATTATTATATTATATAAACGCGATTACACGCTCGTTCGTTTCGCGGGTGGAAAAAATTCGAAAAATAGAAAAAAAAAAAAAGGGACCGTACATAAATGATCGGCCGTCACGACGAGAGGCCACAGTCAAAACAGGTGCTCGTGTTTGTTTTTCGTCCCTCTCTCGCTCTCTCTCTCTCTCTCACACACACACACACACACACTACCTCTCACTATATAGCTCTCTTATTTTTCCTTTTATCGCTCCGCGTCCGATCGTCGAGGGTGTTGGTAGGCGTATTATAATGGTATTATTGTACGGACGGTTAGGTACCCAAAACCCCGTCCGGTGCGCCGGTCAAGCGCTCGGCGCCAGCGTCCAGCGAGTCTCGGTTATTATATTGTTCTATGAACCTATGTGTCAATTAACATTTATAAATTGTCCTATTATATTGCGAGGCGGTGGTGTATTTCGCTCGCGGCAAGGTTTCGTCGGTGGTGGTGTGTGCGTGTGTACTCGCGCGCGCGCGCGTGTGCCCGAGGAGTGGTGCGAGCGCCGCGCCAACTGGTTTTCTCGCCTAACCTAACCCAACTGACCGGACTCGTGCGTCGGCGACGGCCGTCCGCCGGCCGCCGGCCGTCCGCCCGTCCGGCGGAACGTCTGCTCCTGCCCGCTGCCGACGACGACGACGCGCTCACATGATATTATTACACTGCCGGCTGTCGTTGCCGTCGCCGCCGCCTTTACGCTTGTGTTGCCGCCGACGCCGAGACGGCGGGCGGCGAGGGCGACGAGACCGGCCGGACCAGTTGGTACCCACCGCGGCCCGTCGGTTCGTATCGGTGCGCCCGCCGCCTCTGCCCTATACTAGTTTGTTTTTTTTTTTGTTTTTTTTTTTTCACACAGCACCGCCTGACACGGCCGCGCACGCTACACCCACGGCAGCCGTCGTCGGTACGACGACGTTTACGACGTGTTTTATTATACAATTAACGTGGTTATCCGATTATTGTGCATACAGGGCGTTCGTGATCGTAATAATATTGTATTATCGCAGACTCCGTCTCGTATCACGCGTCCAATATTGCGCGAAACGTTTATAAATATTGTAATATTGCCCATTTACCTATGTATATTATCTTATCGTGACAGAGTTCGTACGGTTGCGCAGTTATCCGTACAATAATTTATTATTATGATAATAGTATTATGTTAGATTTCGCCAAGACTAGAAGAGTCTAAAACTATACAGATATTGCGGACCGAAGAACGGTGAGTATAGGTAGTAGGTACCGGTGCCCATTATTTATCCGTGCAAACATTCACTACAGATAGAAAAAAAAAAAGTAACATAACAAACGGACGTACTTCATACGAAGGGTGAGCCAATGTTGTAGGTGAGAAGTTGGGAAGATAGAGAGGAAACGAATGTATATCTGTACCCAAAGATCAATCATTATTGATAACAAAAAACGATTCTGAGCGGATTTCGGTTATACATATTATATGAACGGCCGTAATATTATTTACTTTTTTCATTAACATTTGGTCATAAAACCGTTATAAAAAAAAATTAAAACACTTGACTAGACAGTGTATATTTTTTAACCACTAACCACAACTTAAAATGAACTTCCTGTTGTTAAGCATTTTTGTTTGGTGAAAAAATTATATTCACGTAGTACCTTTCGAATAAAAACTACGCAAACATAAAATTCCTATAAATAGCTCAAAATGGACAAAATATTTTGAAAATGTTACCACGTCTGTTACCACCTCTGTGTGCGGAAAACTGACGGCGAAATATAATATGTGATATCTGTTTTTATTCTCAAAAATTACTGCATAATGTAATAACTATAGATTTGATAGTATTTATATATATATATGTACATTGTGATTGTATAATATCAAATAGACTTTCTCGTTTTTCCTACGATTAGTTGGTACATTGAGTATGCTATTTTTTCTAAGGGATTTTCATAATAATTGAGAAAAATCGGAAAAAGTTATCGAAAAAGTGGACAGATATTTACGGCGTGCCACGACGTTGTCAATTTCATAATTGTAAGTTTTTCCTAAGGTTGGAATTGTTTAAAATAAAAAAACGTTATTAAACGAAAAAATTCAATAAAGAAAACAAAATAAAAAAGATCTGATACTGGGGACGATGTGACTACAGTTTTAGTTATCCAAACTTAAATTTGTGGTTCGGCACCGCGCATAGCATTTTAATATTGCACCACTAACAACCACATGCAACTATCCCCCGACCCAAATTTAATAGCGGAATATCTCATCAACGGAAATCAAAAATGTCAACACCAAAGTGTATTTTAACTAAAACTCCGACTATTTGTAGAGTTTTTTTTTTTATTATTATTGTAGATTGTCATTTGAAAATCAAAAATAGGTAGAAGGTATAGGTGGTTTTAATTAAAATATAAGGGCGACAAAAAATTATGTAAATTTAAAATTGCAGAATATGCCAAACTAAGATAGCATTTAACAAAAAAAGAGGACTTTTAACTTTAAAAAGTATTAGCGTACTCACCAGAATAAATCTTCTGATGACATACGTATGGAGTATAATGCTGTATGGCAGCGAAACGTGGACGATTGCCAAAGCAGAGCGGAGAAGGATAGAAGCTTTCGAGATGTGGTGTTTCAGAAGAATACTTAAAATAAGTTGGACGGACATGGTATCAAACGAGGAAGTATTAGAAAGAATGTCCGTGAGAAGAACTTTATGGAGTAGTATCAAGAAAAGAAGAAATGAATGGATTGGACATGTATTGAGACATGGTGGGTTGCTAGGATTAATCATAGAAGGCTGCGCGGAAGGAAAAAATGCTAGGGGAAGACCACGAATGGAATATATGCAACAAATAATAGAGGACCAAGGTTTTACGTAAGGTTACGTCTTATAAAGAGACAAAGAGGAAGGCAAGTAACAGGGAAGAGTGGAGAATTGCTACAAACCAATCTCAGGATTGAATACTGAAGAAGAAGAAAATTGTAGAGTTACTTGTTTCTCAAATGTTCTATGAAACAAATTCGGAAAAAAGTTAATACTTTCGGAAATAACGAGTGTACCCGTTTAATGGAACATTCTGTACATTTGATTGACTCAATTAATAGGTAATTCTGTTTTATAAAGTATGTTATATAATATATCATATAGCGACTGTCCATTTTTACAACGCAATAAGCGTCCTTTTTTAATTTCCATTTTTTTTTTAAAATTGTATTCTGTATTTATAAATACACATGGGTATACTAAAAAAGAAGCGTATTGAAATTAATTATAATGAAGTTTATGTTTTTTCAAATTTGATACGAATTAAATTCTGAAAGTGATTCTGGTTGGTAGAAGATATTACTAACATATCAAAAATTTTCCATTAAAAATGGCCAGCAAGCGTTCAAGTATAGTTTTCCGGGTAATTTTTAAAAACTAGGTATACTATGAAATAAAAACGATATATGTGGACGTATGCTAGGTAATTGGTTAGTATATATAATACGTATTCGTAATACGAAATGTATTGACTTTGGGTATGAAAAATACCATGTGACATTTTGTCAGCTCTCCGGCATACTTATAAGCAAAAAATCTCGTTAATCTGTTGGTATATAGCGACGTAGCATCGCTCTTTTGTATCAGCAATAGTTAACTTTACACTAAGAAACTATTTTCGAGAATAAGATGTTTTTCCAGGATGAAATATAGCCTATCCTTCTAATAAAATGACTGCTTGAGTCATATCATTATCGTCTATCCTTATGTAAAAAATCTTGTTCATTAGTCGTTGCGTACTCACGATAAATAAACACAGTAACATGAAAAGTAAAACGTGTCCAAAATGTCCAATATTGAGTATAAATTATTAGCTATAATTATAAATTACTTAACTATTTTAAGACGCTATAATCGTGTTACATTACACAACCTCGGTTCATTTAAATATCGCATAAGCATTATCGGAACACTTAATTTTTATGTGAGAGCACTCTAGTGAGGATAGCGGGTATATGCGAAGACGATGTGAAGGATTGGGTCAAGTAGAAGTTTAGGACGAATCTCAAATAGTTAAATGTTAAGATAAAGGAGAAGGAGAAGAAGAGGAAGGTAGGTAGGTACCTAAGGGACTATACAGAGTGTTCTACAATGTTTTCTGGATGTTAATAACTTTATTAATATTTAAAAATTGTTTTTTTTTCAATCGAATTTTCTGTCAGGGAGACATATATTAAGAAAAAAATTTAATTTTTTCTTTCACCACCTCTAAATCACTAGAAAAAATTAATTTGTATTTATTTACTTTTCAACAATTTCAATTTAATCGAGATTTGTAATAAGTATTATCATAAAAATTGTATTCTAACATGCTTATCCTACATATTAGATATCCGATTAATTGATTCTTAGTAATGACCGTTTTGATTTCTAAAGTGTAAAAAAATTACATTCAATAGACTACCATAATATATTACGCGATAAGAAATCACAATTGTAATACAGGTAAAAAAATTCACTGATAAATATTTTTAAAATAAGTGGGTTTTCATTTGTTTCTGTATATGAACTATTGCAAAATATATATATGTCAAAAATTTAAAGTGTTATAAATTAAAATATCTGTTATTAAGAGACTTGATTGGATTTTTAGAATAATATCATTTACAAAATGGTTACTTTGAAAAATGAAAAAATAAAAAGTTGGGTATTATTTTTTCAATGATAAAGGAGTGCAAAAATAAATTCAATTTGTTATTACATATGTAATGTCTCACTGACATAAAACCCGATTAACGAATAAATAAAAAGAAATTTTAAATATTAACAGAGTTATTAATAACTGGAAAACATGTTAAGACACTCTGTATAATAGATACCTGATATTATAGTAATATCTACCTGTCTACTTTTTAAGAAAATTGAAATTTTGTTATAAAATTCACTCTGTATACATTAGTCAAATTTTTTTTTTTTAATTTTTATTATGCCTACTTAGTATAAAGTGGTGATGATCATATTACGAAAACAATAATTATTGTTAACAACAGAACAAATATATAATAACCGCAATCGTGTGTTTATAATAAATAAATAGCAAGCTAACGTCAGAACCCAGATTAGGGGAGATAATTGTTTATATTATGAAAGTGAGTGAATTTCTTATTTTACTGTAGTTATTAATTAATAGTTTTATTAACTTTATTATAATGTCATTTTTGTTTATCAATTATGCATGCGAAAATAATTAAACTAGTAACTCTAGCCTACAATACACATTGAGAATCTAAATTAGATTTAAAATTATTTTGGTCCCAAGAAAGGTTCCAAGAAGCCAATTCTATGAAAAAAAAAAATGTTAATAAATTACGGAATCAATAGAATATTGATAATATTCTTAAATTATTCACCAAGCGCGCACACCCCATTTATTTGGTTAAATTTTGCATTTATTCAAATTCTGATTTTTGGAAATATTAAGTCTAATTAAAGTCCAACTTTAGTTTTCAAACGAGAACCTATTATAAAAAGAGCTGATACTGGGGATGGGTGCAGCCACTGTTTCGGGGAAGTTGGGAAAGTAGGATACATAAGGTTATTTCATTTATATCTGTAAGCAACGATAAACCATTGCTAACGAAAAACGAAAGTTCGGTAATACATAATTTAAAGTGTCGTAATTTTGTAGCAATTTTCATTTGAATTTGATTTTAAAACGTTTATTAAAAAAAATATGGTCTCTTGTCTGTTTTTATTTGGAGCTATATTTGTGCTAGAAAACGTAGTAAGTACTTATTTAAAATAACAAAATCGTGAAAAAATCGTAATATTTTTCTCGGTTAATCGATTTTATTTCAAATAACGTTTCGAAAATCAAAAAATGACATCAGTGGAAAAAGTAGAAAAATTAGCTTTCAGGAAAGTTGCTACAAGTAAAAATCGGAGCAAGTTTACTAGGAAAAAACGTGTCTACAGACTAGAACAAAGAAAAAAGAACAAAGAAGAAGAAGAAATAAACAGCATTGTAAAACCAATAGCTCTCTCGCTACGCTCGGAATCTAAAATTCTATAAAGGACGGGGTATTACTTTAAATACATTTTGGTGTCAACAGTTTTGATTTCCGTTACCCCATTAACGAGATATTCCACTTTTAAGTTTAGGTGGGGGGTGAGTAGAAGAGTATAATTTGTATGGCGGCGCGGCGCGCGGCGTTTTATTATTGTTCCACCACTTCCTTCAACTTAAACTTCAAAATGGAATATCTTGTTGACGGAAATCAAAAATTTTAAAACAAATATTTATTTAAAGTAAGTAATACTCCGTCCATTTATGGAATTTTAGATTCTGAGTGGAGCGAAGAATGTATTGATTGGTATTACAAAGATGTTTATTTTTTTTTATTTGAAGACAAGACGTGCCTGGTAAAACAACGTTATATTTTACAATAAAATACAATCGTGTGAATAAAATAAGTTAAATGAAATGTATTGATTAGTAGAACCCAGTAAATACATTATGTATATGTAAGGTATTTAGAAATAATATATAGATACTACCTACTACCGATTATATCTAATATTGATAATCACTTATTGCAATCATACTTATTACTTAGTACATAGGTAATGAAGTACCTAGATAAACGGATCATTACTGTCCAAGAGCTGCATGGTGTTACAGTTATGCCGTTTATAAATGCGTTTATTGAGATTAATTCACTAATCGAGTGTTGTCAATATGATTTACTTTCACGGAACAAACTGATTTAAAAAGGAAACTAATGGTATTTTAAAACACCATGTATTTGGGTATTTGGGATAACACGAAAAATTATAGGTACTAAGTAATCTTGGACATATTTTAGTATTATTTTGATATTATAAAAAAAAAATCAAAATAAAACGATGCTTAAGCACAAACGTAGCTAGAAATATTTTTCTGAGCAGGCTAGATAAAATAATATACATGTTTGAATAGGAATGATTACTAACACAAGTTTTTGGTTTTAAAATTGTGTTAATTTTCTGAGAAAAGTGGGTAGGCCCGGGCCTACCCGCAGGCTACGTAACTGTACTTAAGAAATATTTAATTGTACCTATTAATTAATATTTTACATAATTGGCAAGACAACAGAGACGATATACTTATGTTGATTTTATGAGCTTAATTAACATTTATCAGTCGAGAAAAAAAATTTGCGATATATTCTATATAGATAGGTTAATTTCTTTATAAAATATATAGATGCCTACAGACTATATCGTAAGTATTTTGAATTTTAATCGACGTAGTTATTTGTACAAAAGTTAAAAGTTTAACAATGTAAATTATTATATATGTATTGGCGTATTGCATTATTTTAAATGTTTCAGAATAATCTATATTGAACTACGTATTACGTATTTTATCAAAACGTTTACGATTCTGGGAATTATTGCGCAGATGATAATTGGCTTGTGTAGAAAAATTCTTATATAAACCTATTTTTAACACTGCAAAGAATGCAAAAATTAAAAAAAAAAAAGAAAAAAGATAATGTCCAAAATGATACGACGACAGGCTGAAAGAGATAAAACTTACCTACTTACACACGACAATAAAAAACGCTGAATAGTGAATACACAAACAATGCGACTATTCTTTATATTTCTGTGCTTACACAATATAATGTATAATAATATATACCTATATAAAAGTAAAAGACAATGTAAAAAAAAAAAACATGTTTAACAGGACGGCACCATATTTGGCTTTCGGAAACAGGTTTACGAGAATTTTCACCCCGAGATAAAATATACGTCTCGTACACTATAAGATCTCGTAAAATAATTACAAATGCGCTTCACAGCGTGTAGATAATATGACATCAGATAATAGCTATAATGTTATTATCTAAACCATACAATGATTTATATAATATATATAGAATATAGATGGAAACAGAATTTATTATAATTTAGCCATGATTTAAAGTTGAGAACAGTAGATACTTTTCACCAGACTGCCGAAGGAGTGTTAAGTACATATTTATATTGTGTTTTGCAGTGGCGTAGCCAGGTCACCAGGATTTTTTCCCAGAAGTGGGTGTTTTTATTTTGTGTTTAGATGTAATTTCATAACTTTATTGTGCATATGTAACACACGTAATATCATATACTCATAATATAATTGCGTTACAATCTATGCGTTACAGAACACATTTTGTAGAAAACTGCATAACTGTATGGTACAACTGTATGGTAAAAATTATAATTTTGGGCATAAATATAGTCAAAATGGAGTGTTTGAACATCAAAAAACCCCTTCCCCCCCTCGCTATGCCACTGGTGTTTTGTGACTAAAGATATCTTATATCACACATAGATATGTGTGTGTGTATGTATATAATATTATTTATTATTTCGTAAAGCCTAAACGGCTGAACGGATTTTAATAAATGAGGTTCGTTCTTATTTCGAGTGTCGAAGGCTAGGTGACATCTTAAAAAGATTAATTCGGGGGGCGCAAAATGATATGCTATATGTCTGTACTAGTAATAATTTATTACTAAAAAAAGCAGTAATATATTTTAACTAATGCTTACATATTCTTATTTTCTGGTTTTTTAAATTTGATGAGAAAATTCCTGATAAAATTGAAAAATTACCTGTTTAAAGAACCTCACCAGTCAGATTTCCTATTAGAAAAATTGCCATCATTATAAATTGGAGCAAAATTGCTAATAGAAAAGTTGTACATAGAAAAAAAATAATCGTAATATGTAGTAATATATTTCGTAAAATTTCACGTTTTTTTTCAGTTTATTACATTTGATGAGAAAACTCTTGAGAAGAAAAATGACTTCCATTTCATGACCGATTTCTTTACAAAAAAGGTACTACACATAAAAATCGTATTAAGATTTCTGTTACATACAGATAAATAAAAAAGAAAAAGAAAATAAACATCTTTGTAAAACCATAAGCTTCTTCGCTCCACTCAGAAATTAAAAAGAGCTAAAACCGAGGACGGCTATGGTCTCAGTTGTAAGTGGATAGTTGGGATACATTAAGTCATTTAATTTATGCTATTAATCAACGATCAATCATTGATAACGAAAAATGATTTGGAGCGAAGTTCGATTATACGTATATTGAAAGGCCATAATATACATGATTGTCGTCAAAATATGTTTTAATCTAATAAAAAAATACACATAACAAATTTTTTTTTTTTTAGACCACAGAGTACCTACTAAATAAAAATGAAAGTAAAAAACTCGCAAAATTAAAATGTCTATAAATTGCTCAAAACTTTTGAAAAAATTATTATGTATAAAATAAGGAAATAAAAGTTTTTTGTCACAATTTCAAGTCTCTATGAATATTTTTAAATGAATTATATTAAAAGAACCAAATTTAAAATAATAACAGAATTATTTACGTAAATTTTCCCGTAATTTCTACGTATTTTTTTTGGTTTTGCACAATTATTAAAAAAACTATAAAAAAAATAAATAAAAAAACAACTTTCTTGGTCACCATCTAGATTAAAAATTCAACAACAAAGACCCCTTGTTGTTTTTCCAAAGGAACAATATTTTTGGAAGAAAACATCACGTAAGCAAATTGAAACAATAAAAACGATTAAGTCGCGCACATAGCACGCTGTAACGTTATACCTAATTTATTCGTGTTTTTCCCAACTATTTCGAAAACCCCTCGGAAAATCAAAAAATTAACTACCTTACGCATCAACTACATACAATTACCTTACAGAAAACACACTTGATACTTCGGAATAAGTTTTCTGGTAGAAAATTAGTTATTATAAGTTTTTACAAAAAAAAATCCATCATAGTAAGACCAATTACATCATTAGATTGCGAATCTAAATAAAAAATAAAAAAAAAAACGTCATTATAAAACCAATACATTCCTCGTTCCGCTCAGAGTCTAAAATTATTAACTAATGATGAAAATCATTTAATTAACTTGTTTATGTTCGTTTTTATTTCTATCTGATAATAACTTATTATCTAGAAATTTGACACACGTTTCATCATAAATTCATACCATATTGCATTTTGTAGGGGGACAAGATTAAGCGTAGTGTACCTAGTAGTTTTATTTCTTTATTAAGTGCTAAAAGTTAAAACTTTGATGAAAATCGTAAAAATCAGGGCATTTTGCGTGCCTACTATAATCCGATTAATGAGAATAAAACTTTTAGATTCTGAGTGGAGCGAAAAAGCTTATGGTTTTACAAAGACGTTTATTATTTTTCTATGGACAATTTTTCTACTGGCAATTTTGCTCCAACTTGTAATGATAGCAATGTTTCTAAAAGGAAGTTTCAATGGTGAGGTACTTCAAAGAGATCGTTTATCGATTTCCTCCGGAATTTTCTCAGCAAATGTGAAAAGCTGATAAAAATCATGGAAAAACCGAGAAAAAAATAAAAAAACCGGGGAAATCGGTACAACATAAAACAAATATTATTAAAGAAAATATATAGACTATATTTAATTATTTTACTATAATATAGCATATATAGTATTTACAAAGCATCACTATCAACTGAACTCCGCTCAGAATCGTTTTTTCATAGGCAATGGTTTATCGCTGTTTACAGGTATACATTAAATTACCTATAACAGTGGCTGCACCAATCCCCATTATTCTAGGACGTTTTTTTTAATTTGGCTTCATAAAAATGCTCTTTTTTAGAAAAAAATATAATATAGACAATGATAGTCAATTACAATTATTGTAATTTAATTAAAAATATTGAATGTAAATTTATCAAAACATTGTTAACCGAATTTCACTCGGAATCGATGTAACCAGTCTTATCTAAAGATAGTTTTAGGAGGTTTATTTCCCTAGACATTTTTCAAAAAGTTTTGTTTATTAAGTTCAAGAAAAATTTTAATTTTGTTTATAACAAAAATAGTAGATGGTTTAGTTTAAAATCTTTTTCAAAATTTACGAAGTCAAAGTGCAATGCAGTGAAGTATTTATGGGGGAGATTAGGGCATACATATTCCCTCTTTGTTTATTGTCTATTATTTTCATGACTAGATATACCTATTTTTAAATCCTAATTTCATTACTTTTTAATCAGACAAAACAAAAATTGAATGAGTTGATACCTACCTATATAGTTAATATTTAAATAAAACTTAGACACACACACTATTTTGTTTTGTTTAATGGGCCCGGTGGCAATTTTTAACATTTCAACTACCACGTTGTTAAAGATAGGCTTTTTAAATTGATCTATTACCGGAAACCTATTTAGGAGGAAGGGATGGAGCCGTTTTTACTGACGAAAATATTTTTACGTAAATAGTTATCTCATTGTCCATTCAATAATTTCATTAACACTAAATTTTTTTGTGGGTAAAACGCCAGTGGCACCATAAAACGAAACTTCTTATACCTAAAATAATATATAAAGGCATTCAGATTATAATAATTGAGTTAATTTTTATCTAAATAAAACCTAATACAACTCAATAATCATTAGGAGTAGTGGGCTGATACATAAACCGATATTTGAAATCGGCTTTTTTTAAAATCCGATATTTTATCCTTTTCTTTTGGAAAATTAAAAAAGTAGGTAATAATAAATCTACTTTTCAACCAATATATCGGTTAATTTTAACATTAATTCATGGATTTTGATTTCAAGTATCGAGTATTGTTATAAAGAGGTATTGACCCATCCCTTATAATCAATAAAACAATCTTGAGAATTTTTTAGACAAAATAATGTTTATATTATGAATATTAGTTTTTGTGTTCATGCATATTCACAATTTTAAAAAACAATTCACCTGAAGAATTTCCAATATTCAAATATTTAAAAAAAAAACCAGATTTTTGGCATGGTAGGAAATGTTAGACGAAAAGCAATTCCATCAAAAATTTAGAATTAATACCAAGCTATTTGTCTCATAAAACAATGAATTGTTTTGCAATATAATCTCACATGATTGTTATTATCTTGTTATTGAGCATCACCCAGATCTATGAGTTTAACAAAACAATCTGATGTGGAAGTAATGGACACAGAACTCAGGCTAGGACGGACACTCAGAAATCTGCCAAAAAGAAACTTATTGGATCTTCAGCTATATTAAGTTTATCTCTAATGTGTAAAAAAATTTATAGGCAATCAATGGTAGGTTTGTAACAAAATATTTAAAAAATTAGCAACATACTAATACTGGTACATAATTTTTTATTCTATGTATATAAACTAAATATGATTTATTAAAATATTAAATATCATTGAATGTATGTATAAGGCAGATTAGACATGTGATTCTCAGTGGCTTGAACTTTTTGAAAGGTAATGGCTTATACCAAATAATTAATGATAATTAATTTAACTTATGTAATTGTAATTAATTGTTGGAACTTTTAAATTTATATAAAGAAATTTTTGTTCGGGATTTATATTGGTTGGGAAATATACAATTCAGGAAAAATAATATTCGAGAAAATGAATGGGAATATATCAATACACATATTTTACTATTTCTCATAAATAAATTATACACAACAAAAATACATTGCATTTGCAACACCTTTGCCATTTAATAAGGTATTCCAGCATGAACTACTAATATATTAAAAATACAAAATTATACAATAGATTAATACTGCAAGTGTGTAAAATTGGTCTTAACTTAAAATAACAATTTTAGGTGATTAAAAAAAAAAAAAAAAAAATAATAAAAAAACATAAATAAAATTATGGGCAATCAATGGTAGTTTTGTTACAAAAAATAAAAAAAAATTATAAACCCTAAATCTAAAAATTAGCAACATACTAATACTGGTGCATAATTTTTTATTTTATATAAATTTACTAAATGTGATTTATTAAAATATTAAGTGTCATTGAATATATCTATAAGGTAGATTGGACATGTAATATATTATAATATTATATAAAGATATAATATAATAATAAATTAATTAAAAAAAATACAATTTTATTTAAAATATAATATATGAACTTAACTAAATCTATTTGAAATAATGGAATGCATGCGTTACATAAATATGAATATATATATATATATAAAAATTGTTCATATAAATATAATAACAAGGAGTATTCTATAAGGGCAGTGAAAGGTGATGATTAAATTTGATCAAAAATATATCTTAAATTGTTATATACTGTTAGTATAACTATATTAAAAAAATGAATTGTGGTTTATAAAAATAAAATAAATGTATATCTTTTAGTATGCATATATATATATATATATATATTGTCATGTTACTTTATTGTGATGTAGTTTATAATTTGGTTTCATTTACAGTTTGATTTAGAGACCAAAAAAATAAATAAATAAAATATATATATATATAAACCCGACACTGTGATTAATACTGATTACAAAATAAAAATAATTATAATATATACTAAACATATAAAATTATTAGAATCTATATATATTATAACATAACAAATTTAAAAAGGTGTTAGATGAAGCTCAGGCATAGTGTGCATATTTATATAAAACTAACAGAATGAATCACAACAATAACCAACAAACCATTTAAAAAAATGATTGTGGCATACGATAAATTGAAAGTTGTAATGTCTATGATATTTTTAGTATTTACATGAAATTCAAAGTTAATTAAAATATATTTGTAAATGCATCATAATTGTTTTAATATATTGAAACATATTTCTTGTTCTTCAACTGAAATTATTATTTTTTTTTTCTAACGAACTTAATAAAGTTTTATCACAGACAAGGAAATACTAATATGATATTAATAGACACGTTACAAAAATACAACCAGTAGTTACAACAAAAGACAACCACAGCCTGCAATTTTAAAACTATGGTATTTATTTTAAGCGTTATTGGTCAAATAGTTAATAATAATACTGACATAAGAAGCTTTGGTTTTACGGCAGGGAAGATTTGTTAAAAAATGCATAAAAAAATATTATGTATAACCTAGGCGAATGAATAAATGTATCATAAATATTTGTCGAGAATTATACAAATGTGGCAGCGGAGGATGAACCAGTGACAGCTTGAAGTGGAGATTGTGGTGTAGGTTGCTGCTGTCGATTTTTTCTAGCTGTGCCATATTGACCAATAAAAGATCCATCCTCGGTAAACTGAGCTGTATAATAAATATAAAAATAATACTTATTCTAAAAATGTATTTTGTTTAGTGGTTATGTACTCACACATTTAGACAAGTGTGGCGAAACCGGCCGACGTGGTTTCGCCTTGTCTTTTTTTACCATATAAGCCAATGAAAGAGCCATCTTCATTCATTCCTTCTACATGTGAAATGGAAGAGAAAACAAAATAATAACTAACATGCAAGGAAATCAACAATTGATTAAACATAAAAACGTGTGCAGTATATTTTTTTTTGAAAACACGTTTGGAATAGTTGACAATTTTTATTTGAATAAAACTAACAGAACTATTTCTTGGTAGAATAAATATTGGGGAGCAAAAATAAATACTTGTTAATGATAAAAAAATTAAGTTACTAAACAAAAAAACTACAGACTATAATATGTAAACATTTGTTGATATAACTAATATTATACATGCGCACACAAGGAACAACTTTTTTGCATAAATTGTGAACCAAAAGAAAATACTTAATTTGAGAAATAATACTTTAAAGTGCAGGTTAGGCAAAACGAGAGAAAATGTTGTTATAAACCATAATAATATGTGATGTTATAAAAATTAAAAAATACCGGTATCTCCTTCGCCATATTCTGCCATTGAATCTGTATCACTTTCTGGGGATGGTTTTTCACTACCTAATCTTTTAGTACTCCCAAGCCTAAGAATTCATTAAATAATTAAATATTTTTATAATACAAGAAAAATAATAATTAAAATTGTAGTACACATACGGTTGTGAATACTCATGGAAATGAGGTTCATCAGGATAGTCATGTCGACCACGAGTTGCCTCTGATTCATGAACAATATATTTCCCACCTCGATTACGCTTCACTACACAAACAACAATCAACAAGACAATAAGGATTAACAAAGCAAGCAGCATTGCAATAAACCATCCTGACGTAGCCATATTTTCACTTCTTCTAATAATTGGATCTATAAAAATAACAATGAATTACTGTTTAAATTATAATTATAATATTTCTATATTTATTATTAATATTATTATGATATACAGAAAACCGTTTTACGAAAGAAGATTAGACCATAATTATGTCTATTAAAATCAAGTGTATATTTTTAAAAAGGACAAGTACATACATTTTTTGGTTCATTTTAAAACTAATACAGAGTAATAAAATATATTATAAATAATATTTGTTGTTTAGTACTATACTCTAAAAAAAAAATTAAGACTGTTTAATTAAGTTATAAATAATAAATTATAAACAGAACAAATTTAAAAGTTGATATTTTGATTTATTCCTTTTATTATAATTATTATTTATTTATGAATTAACACCTTATGGCTTTTTTTTTTTTTTTTAGAAATAAATAAAACATAACAGAATTAACAGCACAATAAAATATGGACATGGTACAAATAAAAATAGTTAGTGTTAACTAAAGACACCATTCTAATATTATGAAGGCATTTATTGCAAAATTATATCGGCTCACAGATAAGTAAAAGGACATCTGAAGTCTGGTTAGGCTATGTGGGTAAGTTATAACTTACAAGAAATAATAATTTTAAATCATTTATAAAAAAAAACCATGAAGAATATTATTATTAAAAAATATTTTAAAACTCACCTGAGCTTGAAGCTTCAATTTCAGCAATATCTGACTCTCTTATAATCTCACCATCCTGTGCTACTACAACAAATTCATACAGTTCTCCTGATACCAAACCACTTACGTCAATAAAATTTTTATCATATTCAGGTTTAGTTGATTCATACAAGTTACTGCCTTTGAGCCTATAATTTATTAATTTAACATAATTAATATATTACATAGATATAGATTAATTAATGCAAATTAAATTTTAGAAAAAATGTCAGAGCTGGAAGAGAGGAAGGAACAGTGACCAAATAACTCAAAAAAAAATTAATTTAAAGGACATGATTATTGCTATTGTAATTAAATATTTTTACTTGTATTTAACAAAGAAATGTGATCCAGGGTTAGAATCAAGTTTTGGTTTCCATGTTACGCGAACTGTATCAAAAGTAGTATTATTAGGTATATGGTCAGTAGAAAAATCAGGTTTATCTAGTAGTGTTCCTTCTGGTAAAGATGGTTTAGTTTGCCGTTCAATGAAAAACCTATAAGTAAAAGATTAATTTAATTACCTTAAACATAATGTTTAAAGGTACTATGAAGTATAAATAAAATGTATACATACGGTTCACCAGTACCAGCACGGGTAGTTGCTTTAATATTTATTCTATAATTTGTTCCGGGTTTTAGTGCAGCTAATTTGGCATTAGTTTGTTTAGGATCTTTAATAGATGGGCGTTGAGTCATTTCACCAACTCCCTCTTGAGTCATAGATTGGTAAGAAATCTCATAACCAGTTAATACTCCATTTGTTTGTTCAGGTGGCTGCCAACTTAACAAAATAGCCGATGAGCCCCAAAGCTGTGCATCAACTCCATGAACAGGGCCTGGGACTAAACACAAATTTAATATTACCTTTTGTACTTTTTTTTAAAATTTTTATTAGTTGTACAAAAACCATAAAAATGATAATATTCAATAATAAAAATGTGTGCTAAGTATTTCTGAAATAAAAATTTAATGTTATTCTAGTTTAACATTATCAATTACTTGTAATTTTGAACTTATAATAATAAAATAATATTTGTATTATTTTATTTAACATTCCTAAAAGCATTTAGTTGTATTTATGATTTAATTAGTTTCTCAATAAATATTTAATAGTTTAAAGACTGTGTAATCTAATATATTTTCCACTTATTTTAGAAGTATATATTATCAAATTCAAAATAAAAAATAATTAATTTCAATTCAAACTCATTTCATAATCGTATTTCTTTATTTTATTCAATGTTGCCACATGAAAAGATATTTTGAATAAACAATAAAAAAAAAAAAGAGCCGATACTGGGGATGGGTACAACTACTATTGTAGGTGGAAAGTTGGGAAGATTCTCACCTTAGAGAAATAGAGGAAAATTTAATTTAATTTATATCTGTACACAATTGAAACTAATGAAAAATGATTATGAGTGGAGCTGCTCAGTCATTAGTATTGCTTTTTCAATGTTGTGCGTTTTCACAGCTATTGTTTAAAAAATATTATGTAATAATAATAAATAAATAAAAACGATTGCCAATGAGAAAGATGATTATTAATCTTTATTAACTTAAGCTTTCTTTATTCTCTTGAATATTAATGAGAATTTCAAAAAAAATAATCTTTCTAAACTACCAAAATATAACAAAAAAGTATTTTGTCATATTTTAATTGGAGCAAAATTTTTAAGAGAAAAGTTATTTAGAGAGAAAAAAAAAATAAACTTCACATCTTAGTAAGATTAATAAATTTCTTGCTTCACATCTAAAATAAAATTATTTGACTTACAAAGCACAATTTAAAAACTTTTTATTACATTAATATTTGAATAATAAATTGAAAAAATAAATTTGTAGGAAAAATGAATTTGAAAAAAGAACTTTTGGAAGTAAAAAAATTAGGAAGGTTTTAAATACTACTGTATACATTTATAATTAACAGTGATTTTTGAATCAACTCTAATTGTTAGGATTTATTTAAATATTTAATAATATTATGATAGTTTCAGATTTTGCTTCATATTAATTATAATTCATTTAAACTTCACATTGTTGAAATGAGATTAAATTGTTTTTAAATTTTAAAAAACCGTAAATCTAAAATTATATAGTAATTAAAACCAAAAGATTCCAATAGACTTAATATTAAATAGCTAATATTTTTAAAACTTTAACTTTGTGTAACTTAAATAATTATAATTTTTAACATTTTAGAAAATAACTTAAATTAAGCATTTTGATAAAATGTAACTATTTTAAATAGAATAATTACAAAATTATACCTCCTTCAGGAGTAACCAAAGTTATTGGTTCACTAGCTGGTCCATTAAAACGGTTGTTATGTGCAAGAATTCGCACAAAATGTTTGGAATTAGGTACAAACTTAGTAATTTCCGTTCTTGTTATATCTGAACTAACTTGTTCTTCAATCATATTATTTTCACCGTCTTTTTCAGTCCAAAATTGGATCTAGTTTAAATATTGAATTAAATTAAATGTGTTTGCTATTTTTAATAAATAAATAAATTTACTTTATAGCCTTTAAAGTTTCCTTTTACAGATTCAGGCGTAACTGGTTCCCAACTCAGTTCTGCACTTCTACTTCCAGTAACATTCAAAACAGTTAAGTTTTGGGGGACTTCAACAGGGACTGTAATAATTTACAATTATGATTATAATCGTTAAATATAAAAAAATGATTTTTAATTTACCATCTTCGCCTGAATATCCAATAACTTCTCTTTGAGCTACGTTGGATTCACCTTTTTCATTAGATGCAACTACTTTTACTTTATAACGTTGGTATGTAGGCTGATTATTTATAACAAATTCTTTTACAGTATAATCTGTTATTTCATCAGAATTCCATACTTGGCCAGGTATAGCTTGTTTCCAATAAACTCTGTATCTTAAGCCAGGGGCGTTATGTTCAATTTTTGGCATTGGCTAAATATTTTTACATTTAATTGTTAAATATCAATAAAAAATAAATTTAAACAATAAATATCACTTACTGTCCATCTAATAACAAGATTGGATGGTTCAGTACCAGCAGCTTCAACATTTTCAGGATTTTTATAAGGCACATCTGGTTGTGTGGTACAAACACTTGAATGTAAAGATGGGTTTGATCTACCAATTTTGTTTGTTGCAATCACTCTGAATGTAAAATTTGCCCATGGTGTCATTGGCACAATATATGTTTGTTCATTAGCCGGTACATCTTTTGATGCCACAGACCAAGTATCAGGGGCAAAACTTGTGTTGTATTCAACAATGTAGTGCAGAATAGGTGCACGATTATCTCCTTTCGGTTGCCATTTTACAGCAGCATCTTTTTTATTACATGTGATTCCTAGTAACTGTGGTGGATTTGGTTTATCCTAAAATTATTTATAAACAATAATATAAATTATAAATAATAAACAAATGAACTAATATCTTTAAATAATAAATTATGATTTATACTTGAACAATAAGTGTTGCATTAGCCATTGCTTGATCCAACTCTGTTCTAGCAAAACATGTGTATGTTCCAGAGTCCAACTCTATAGTCTTTGTAATAGTCATAGAATAATCATTAGTTTTGACAAATCGAGGTTCAGAATCAAAATTAATAGGTTCATCTTTGGCCAACCAATCAATGTTTAGATTTAAAGAACGATCGGCAGTAGCTGTACAATGAAATGTGGCCATTGATCCAGCAACCACCTCATAGTCTTCTGGTGCTGCTGTGATTTTAGTATGTTCTAAACAAAAATTTAAATTTAAATATGAACAAATTTAAATTTAAAATTCAATGGTTACCTTTAACATTAAGAGTACCAGATGCATTAGCAGTTCCATAATTATTTGTGGCAATGCAAGTATAGTTTCCAGCATCAGTAAATCCAACTTCACTAAAAAATGTTAATAATTTTAATTTTTTCTTTTTAATATACCTATATACAATTTCCATGAAATAGATTTTAATTTAAATACAGTTTTAAAATGAGCTAATAGTTCTTTAATTAAGTGAATAGAGAAGTGTTAATTTATTTTAATCTTCAATTAGATGTCAAAAATGTAAATGTAAGCATCCCTCTAACATTTAATAATATTACAGTATTTTTCCCAGATTATAATACATAATAAATTATGAGTACTATATTTGATTGAAATTAATTCAGTTATTTTACATTTATGTTGAAATATACAATGTGCAAAGCTTATTTATAAAATAATTGAAAGTATCCTAGATACTTAAACATACAGACATTATAGATTAAAATAAAATATGTCTAATAAAACTAACCTAATTTGTAAATCTCCACTATCCAATGTTGTATAACGGCCTCCTGTTAATTCAATATTGTTTTTTGTCCATTTAACATGTGGTTTTGGCACACCAAAATTTTTGCATCCAATAGTAATAGCACGTCCATCAACAGTTTCAACATTATGAGGAGGTTCAGTAATTTCAGGTGCCAAAGCTAAAAGTGTGATATTAGACATTAATAATATAATACATAATAATATTTATTCAAACCATACCCAATACATTAATATACACGTCTTTGTATACATATCCAAGACTGTTGGTTGCATTACAACCATAGTTTCCTGTATCATTTTTAGTCAATGGTGTAATTGTAATGGAGTTAGAAGTAACTGACCGTCTAACATTTGGTATTGCTTCACTTAATGGTCGACCATTATGAATCCATTTAATAGTTGGTTCTGGGTTACCACTTGCTTCACATTTTATAACTGCGGTTTCTCCTTCAGCTCCTTCCACAATTTGTGGAGTAATGGTGAAATATGGTACAGCTATTAAATGAATAAGTATAATTATTTAAAAAACAAAAAAAAAAAACTGCAAATATCTTAATATCGTAATATTATACCATTAACATCAAGCTCAATATTATATGATTGAGGTGAGCCAACACCATTGCTAACTTCACACGTGTACATTCCTTTATCTTCAAATAAAACTTTTCGAATGACTAAACTTTTACCATAATTTCCTTGACTCACTCTCTCATTAGGTTGAATATGTGCTCCATCTTTTAGCCAAACAGTTTCAGGTATTGGTCTGTAAGTTTTATGTAAAATATATTAATAAAGGATGGGATGGCCTAAATCTTTTCATTTGGTTCTCGATACTAACAAGGGTTCTTTTTTTTTAAGTGTGGGAATAATTAAAGAACTATTTAATTATTAGAGTATTTTTTCATAAATAAAATAAGAACAGAAAAACAAATTGTAATGACGTAAAAAGTAAACTAAGAATTTTAAACATACTTTATTCATAAAATTCATACAATAACAGATATTTTTTTTACTAATTATCAGTTATCAGTGTTATTAAAGTAATAAAGATCATTTACATAAATATGTATTATTATTATGAATTAACACTGACATTTACTAAAAAGTATAATATTAAAAAAATCTTAATAATAATATTATTAAAAAAAAAAATTAAATAAGAACTGGGACCAATAAATGTACTAAAACCAAAAATGAATGGTTTCTTAAGAACCTATAAAAACCGAAAACCAGATCCAGCATATTCCTTATACCAAAGTTTATATTAATAAACTTTGGTATAATAAAATTAATAGAAATTAAAAATAATATTACGTACGTTCCACCATAAATACAAAACAATTCTGCTCTTTTATTAAGTAAAGCTACTTCCTTTCTTCTAGTTACATATTGTTGAGTAGGAGGGTATTTATTCTGTAAAGCTGTACCTGCAGTTTGAATAACATTTAAATTCACTGGATTACCCAACTTATATTCACTCCTAAAAATGATATTAATTACAATGATACAATTTATTTGTGTTTTCATAAGTTATATAGTAAAATTATAAATACCTGAATAAAGATGTAGCAGCACACGAGTACGTAAAACCATCGCTAGTATCATATCTTGTCACATTAGAAAACCAAAGATTTCCTTCAGGATCTAATGTCATTCTACTATTGTTGATACTTTTTATACCGCCATCTGTATTCTAATAGACACACAAAATATATTAATTATGACATAATTATCCTATGTATAGATGAATAATATAAAGTGTTTACTTGTATTAGCCAATAGACATTTGGTTTAGGCCACCCGGTTGGAGGATGGCAAACCAATTTAAATGGTTCCCCTTCTTGAGCTTCAATATAAGCTTCTGGCTCATTTTTAAATGAATTTAATTCAGCTCTCATAACCATAACAGATTTAGAAGTAGCTGTACCCCACGAGTTTTCAGCAAAACATTGATATTGACCTATATATGTACATATATAACAAACATTTAACTTAAGTTTTGTTCTTTTAAAAAGATTAGTAAATTATTATTCCACAAACATACCAAGATCTTCATTTCTAGGTTTAGTAACAGTAAGTGAACCACGGCCAGGTTGTTGAGCTATTCTATCATCATAAGCTTGCCAATCAAAGTTCTTACCATTTTTCATCCATCGATACCTTTGAACACAATTAATCAATTTAAAAACAAATTGTAAATAATTAAATTAATAATAGTAGTACTTTGGAGCAGGTTCTCCTTCTGCTTCACATTCAATTACAAATGGTTTATCATTTTCATTCTGTTGAGTAGCTACTTGGAATAATAGTTCATCAGGTGATTCTTTAACAATCCTCGGTGGAGATTGAACTAGAACGATTTGAGTATAATAATAATACAAATATTATACATTTTTTTTTTTTAAATAAAAGGGTAATAAACTGTATTTATTTACAAATCAAACAAATGTTAAAGATTTGTGATTATAAACTAGTAGTACTAGTAATAGTGTACTAAGTAATTCAAAAGTATGTATACATATAGTTATGTATACTTATACTAATAATACTTATATTAATAAGAAAATACTTACTTATAGATGTAGTTGTTACAAGAAAAAGGAACAATAATCCTCCTGAATACAGCAAATGTTGGGAAGTTCTATACATTTTAATGTATTTTAATTCCAATAAATTGACCAAAAGCTAAAATAATAATATATTCTTATTTTGAATACATAACAATAAATTTAAATGTAAATATTTTATGTTCTTAAAAATAATTATAAATACATTACAGTTAATAACATTTTTTTTTTTATATATATTGATGTACTTAGGAACTCGCAGTAATTGTAAAAGGTTATCTACATCTTCAATGCTATTAAACTCCACAGTATAATTTTAGTTATAATTATTAATACAAATTACATGTATGTATAAATATAATACTATAAGACATGATAAAGAAATTAAAATGAATCATTTTATAACTAGAAAAGTACTTAAAGTTTGTGACATATCTAATTTTTTCAACAGAAAATAATATGGTTCATACTAAAACATTGAAAATAACAATGTTAGATTACAAACACAATTATATTTGCTAGAAATACCTAGAATAAATGAAATGATTAATGAGTATACTTGTGAAAAAAATCTGATATAGTTTAAATAATAAAAGTACAAACATTTTAAGTTAGATTTTATAATATCTATAAATAGGGCTGAGATGTAAATGCTTTAAAAATATAAAACAAAATAAAGTTTAAAATGCATTATTTGTCATAGAACGTAATTTACCTTAATGGAGACTGCCACTTTACTAATTAATTTTTGCTTTTAAAATTACTATTATTATTTTTAAAAATAAAAAAAATAACTGGTAGATAACATACAGAACCAAATAATAGTACGCAGTAGATATAGAATAATCTACAGTAACTAACAAATAAAAAAAGAATCAAATGTTTAATAAAAAAATGTTGACTGAAGATAAATAAAAATTCTTTTAACACTGCTTGACAAAAAAAAAAAAAAAAAAGGTTAACTGTTTAATTTCTAATATATCTGCAATACATTTTAACATATTTTGTATTTAGAATGTTATTTAAAAATATTTAGATAAATATAAGAAAAAATAAAATATCAGAAAATTGTTTACTTTTAGTTATACTTACATTAAATATTAATTATACATACACAGATTATGAATACATAAATACTGAACTAAGCATAGCAGTGTTCATAATACTATTTTAGATAAAATGTTTATCAAATTATTTATATGAAATAACAATACATAAACAAATTATTTTTTTAATAATTACAAAATAGTTTAGACAGATAAATTGTAATAATACCTACAATTATAATTACCTATTTAATTTGTATTAGTTTATAAATCAATTTTTTAAATTTAAGTTGACAACTTTATTACAAATAATAGCTAACATTTTCTTTAAGTACCTATATGTTTAAAACTAAATTGATTTTCAATTAAATATGATAAACTTAATAATAATACCTACTAGTTCCATATTATATTATATGGAAATAATAACCTAATTATTAAAAATTCAGTTGAGATATTTTTTAAAAAATACTTTCATGCAATCTATTATGGAAATTTGAATTTGTATTCATCTTCTTAGAAACTACAATAAAAAAAATTATAAGATTTTGTCTATCAATAATTTGAATACATTTCTTTTATTTATTCATTATTGAGGTCTTATTTTAGGTAAAAAAGTTAAAATGTTTAAAATTATATAAATAGTTTTGGAAATAATAAATTATACTTATCTAAATTGGACTACACATTAAGTCATTAATCACCAAACACAAATCAAAAACTACCTACATTTATATCATGCAAATGTTATATGTTCTTACAATTTATGATCAAATTAATATAAATGTTATGAATAAATTAATAATAAAGTAATTAAAATATACCTACTTACATATACTTACCTATATACTAAAAATAATTTTCGAAATATTACTATGTGACAGTTTAAAGAATGTTAAAAATAAAATAGCAAAAATTATTATAAGCAAGAATGAACAGTACACGGTTACCAACAACAAGAATCATTATTGTAACAGGTCAATAGGACCTTAGCTATACTACATTGGCTTTTGGCTTTTGTGATTTAGAATGCATTTAACATTTAATTACAGTTGAAGGATACATGTGTAATAATCTCCAGTGTCTCATAAATATTATGAATGAATCATCCCTACCCCTATAGCATTTTAAATCAATCTAACAATAGTTAAATTTTAAGACGTGAACATTTGGCCAGAAAAAAAAAAATATAATCTGAATTCGAAGTGTTTAGGTCACGTACTTCATTCTACTAAGGTTTGGTTGAGTTTAGGTAACCCAAACTGTTAGCACATTAAAAAAAAAAAATCAATTTTATCCCTTTATAGTCTACTTTTTATTAACACCTAGATAAAACCCGTAAATTGTTTTAATACATTGATTTTTAGCTCCATTCACTTACTTATATGACTGTGATAGGACTGAAGTCGGACGCCGAAGTAAACATAATTAGTGGTGACAATATTTAAATTTAGAAAAACATCAATTTAAATTACATATTATTATAATTTAGTGCAAGCATAACAAAAAAATAAACGGATAATACATTCAACTATCCTTGGATATTACTACTGCAGACGCTATACAGCACTACAGCTTTTGCAGTTACACCCACAAATAAACAAAACAAATAAATTTCATGGAAATTGTAATAGCATCATGGAGAATATAAATTGAGGTTAGGTTTATTAATCAAACTTTATTTTTTATCCTTATCAGTCTGTTATTGATTAAATATAGTTACTATAATATTTTATTTACAAACCTATATTATATATTATATTTCCTCATGAATTCAACTTTTCTATATTCAAATTAATTTAATGTTTTTTAATGATATCAGATATCATCACAAAATACCTATGATAATATGATAATATTTTTATGTTTTCAATCTAAAATAATTACATTTCGTTTTATAAAATTTAATTTATATAAATTCAGTGTACATAATATCTATACTGAAAATCAGATATCTACTTAATTTACCACAGACCGAATTCATCATAAGAAGTAAATACTCATTTAAATTTATATAAAGTATAATTATAAATAATTACTAATCGCTAAATGTCTAAACATAAAATATCGTTAGTCATTACATAATTTCTTTAACTAATTAATAGAAATTTAACTATATGGTTAGTTAATAATTTTAAAAATGTTCATGAATGATTCTATTTTCTTTTTAAGTTGTATACATTATGTACAACTTATTGTAACTGATATAATTTGTATGTAATTTTTTAGAATGATTAATTGTCTTATAATATATTTCCTGTCATTCTAAATATGCAATATATTTATATGTGATTTAATATAATGTAGAGTATGCCAGTTTCAACTATAGAAACATTTTAAATTCTTAAATAAGATTTATATTTGATCTTGAATAAAATTATATTTTCTCTGTATAATGATTAAATTGTAAATATTTTATTTTTTTATAATAAATTATACATATACTTACCTATACATTACACTGTAAATTCTCAATTATACTTGAAATTTTGGCCGGAGTGGTAATCATAGATAATTTGAAATAGGCAAAAAATTAACATAAAAATGTTTTTTACATGTATTATTATTATTATTATTATCATTAACATTTTATTTTCTTACAAAAAATCATACATTATTTGTATTTCTTAAACCAACTCAGTTTAGTGAAAGATAATTGAGTTTACTGTATTAGAAAAAAAATCAACCCTTATATCCCACATAATTTTTTTGAGAACGCTGAGATTATTATTTTGATATTAAATTGTTGGTATTATTCTTTTAATAATAAGGTCTAGTCATGACAATTCTCAAAATTAATATTAACTAAGTATTTAATTGAGTCATTAATTGGTGTTGTGGCATTTACTGTTGTCTTTACCCTAGATATCTGTACCTAACTTAACCAAGCTATAACTAATAAAATGTTGAAACTGTAGGTAATTTAAAATATTAAATTACCAAATTCTAAATACATTGAACCACATTATTATGATAATATCATTAAATTTAAAAAAAAAAAAACAAGTGGTATTATTTATATATTTTAATATTTAATATGTGCCACATTTACCATACTGTCGATGATCCAACTATTATATATATATTATACTTATTATTAGAATTTATAATTTAATTTTAATCTCATTTTTAGATTAATAACAATGGAGAAATCAATTTTAGAAGATTTAAACGATTTAGGGAAACCCATTTCTACTAAAGAATTTAAAAAACTGATTGCTGGAGGAGCCAAATCCATAAAGTATACTCAACTAGTTGAATGGATAACAAAAGAAATCCAGGTATTATCAGGACTAGAAGAATATGTAAATGCTATAAATTCCGAAGCAGATTCTAGTTCTTTTTTGTTAGAAGTAAGTAGTTTCTTAAAAGAATGTGGCTGTTCTTATAAAATTCTTACTACAAGCAATGTTGAAGATCGTTTAAATTCACATGAAAATAAGCTACTTCTATTAGATTTTTTAATTGGTGAACTAAGAGCATCCCGAATATTAAATGTAAATGCTGTTAATAAAAAATCTAATATGCAAGTGACATTACTTGAAAGTTATTCATCTAAGTGTCTTAAAAACATTTTATTGACTTTAAAATTTCCAAAGCCACCTCAAGATATAGATGCTTCTTCTTTATTTAATAAACTTAATATTAAATTACAAACATTTTTAAAAACTGTTCCATGTGCATTAATTGGAAAATCATTAGTATGTAATTCATATAGTAATGAACAATGGAAATATATTAATAACATAATAGAACTTCTTAATGAAGAATTTAATATACGGAGTAAAATGTTATTAACTAGACTTGATGTAACATTTCAATCATTTAAATGGCCTGATAGGCTGAAAAATAAAAATCAAGAATTGGAAGAAATTTATCAAACCAAATTAAATCTAATAAATAATCTACCCAGTTTTTCTATATCTGATTTCCTACTAGCTAGAGAAGATTTAAGGATTGTCGAGAAAACGTCAAGTACTTTGGCTGTCTTAAATACTAATTCATCAGTAAATAAAGTAATGATTGGTCAAGTACCTGATAGAGGTGGAAGAACATGTGATCAACAAGCTCCACCCCCAGAAATGCCTAGTTGGCAGCAAAGAACGCAATCGCAAGGTTATGGTGGTGGTCAGCCATCCAGAGGACAATCTAATAGTAGAGGAGGACAATTTAATAGTAGAGGAGGACAATTTAACAGTGGAGAAGGTCGAGGTAGAGGTCAACAAAGCAGAGATAATAATTTATATCGAAACTCTAATAATATCGGTAATCAAAGTGGATTTAATGTTTATGAGGTGACTGATGGATTTCAATCAATCAGAGTTGATAATGAAAACAAAAATTCTTATCAAAATAATAGATCATGGCGTGTTCAAGGAGGCTGGAATAATAATCAATCAAGAGATAATCAAAGCAGTAGTTACGGAGGACAAAGTTCCTATAATACTTATAATCAAGGATACCATCAAAATAAAGTTTTTGATAACAATAGATTCCAAACCACATCAAATGAAAGACAATGGAACCAAGGTTCTCAGAATATTTACGGAAGTAACCAAAATGATGGCAATAGAGTATACGATCGAAATGATTTTGCAGATGGAAATAGACGTGGTTATTCAAAAAGACGTAGAGGTCAAAATGGACAGACATATTATAATCAACAGAGAAACAACTAGAACTGTTGATTAAAATATGGTATTAATAAGAGGTTTTATTAAGATCTGAAATTTATTGTTTATTCATAGTCAAACTATTAATTTTCATCAGACAAACAAGTTATTATATTATTATATATTTAAATATACGAATGTATGAAATTTAATATAAATTCATTGCTTTTAAACTATTTTTTTTTTATTTTCTGTTTTTTTTTAATTTTTACATTAATTAAATTATTTATTTTTAAATTACTGTAAATACTCATAACTTAATATTCCTAATATAGTAATATACTCATTGTATGTAACTTAATCTATAAGATATATTAAAAGTCTCTTTCATATTGGAACAATAGCAATATTAGATGGTTTATTTAGTGACTGCGGTCAATTTAGAAATATTATATAATTGATTTGATAAAAATAGTCAATGCTTATTGCATAATAATTCTTTAAAATTTAACCTTTTTGTATGATTATTAATTTATACATTAACTAGTTAGAAGTCAAAATTACTAAAGCTTAATTATAAAAAGTTCGACTTTTAATGTGAGTTAAAAACGATCAAATGAAATTTTATGTACTTGATCATTTTTCCTAACATTAGAAGATGTACTTTTTTCAATTTTAATAAAAAAAAAATGTCAACTGTGTTTATAAAATAATTGTTAATTCATAATAATTTAATAAATATTAAAAATAATTGTATATTATCAATAAAATAATATAATGAACTATTCACTGAAATTTAATTTGTATCAGAAACAGAAACTAGTACTGTATCCTGTTTCTTTGAACTGGAAGCAATATTTTGATACCAGTTATGAAATTATTTTGGTATTGCATAATTTCATGAGATCACATTTTTTCTTTTTTGATATTAGTATTGGCTCATCATACAACATTTTTATATTTTTGGAAGTTTAGGTCTACCTTTACCACCTCTTTTTTATTTTTTTCATACTTCATTAATTTTTAACCAAGACACTTGAGCACCATAGTTGTCAGTAGTTCTAGTTTTTATTAAAATACCTGCCAGACTTTTTAAATCGAGTATATCTGAGTATAATGGTTCATAAACCATTTATATACCATTATACCATAAGTACCCAGAACATTTTTTATTGTTTCTTTGAGACCGAGCAAGGCTGCAGATATTCAACCAATTGTGCATGGTATATACTGGTACATGCTTTTTAGCTGATTCAATAGTACTGTGCATAATGTTTACCTCCATGTATGAGTGACCACTATCTATTAAATTGTGATGTTGGCATATAAAAAATTATTAAATAACTTGATAAGTTTTTGCTAAAAAAATAGTTTAAATTCATGCACATGGTCAAAACTGTTTTTATATATCATAAAATATTTATAACAGAACTTGGTCATTTTTTCTGTACAATAATAGATTTGATGATGTTATTTTACTTGGCCACTTTATGCACATAGTCACTTTTTGCGTGACTACCAAAAATTATATATATATAATAAATATCATCTTTAAATACCACCTCGGTTAGATTTCCAATAAGAAAAAGTGCTACACTTGAAAATTGGAACAAAATTATAGAAAAGTTGTTCACAGACAAAAATAAACATCATTATAAAACCAATGCATTCTATACTCCGCTTAGAATCTAAAACAAAATTGCAAATAATAAAAGAATAATTTTTGTAAATTTTCCCGTTCTTATTCACCAACTAGATTAGAAATATAACGATAGAGGTCTCGTGTCGTTTTCCTATTGGAGCAATATTTTTGGTAAAAAACTTAAAGTGTACAAATTTATAATAATGAAATTATAATTTGTTAGTTTTTTTTCTGGTTTTTCCTAATTATTTTTTAAAACTACTTCAAGAATTAAAAAAAACAACTTTCTTCGTGAACATCCTGAAATAGTAGATATGCAACAGAAAAGGTTGGAATTTTTGATTAAAGCAATATTTCTGGTAGAAAACATAGTTTACAAAAACTAAAAACAATGAAATTAGTAATTACCCAATTATTTTTAAAACTTTTTGGTAAATCAGAAAATGACCTATTAATGTACCAAACACGATTAGGTTAAATATTATAGAATGCACAAGCTGCTTAGACAAATGATTATTAAAATTGTCTGTCTATATCAGGTCTTTTCGTATAACAGATTGTTCGAGTTATCTATAGTTTTTCTTTCAAGTAATCGAGGTTTTCGCCAGGGAACAGCATTTATTTCGACTTATCAAGGTTTATCCAGATTCCACTGTACTTACATAGGAAAGGTCATACTATGGCATTTTATGTATTTTATTGAAATACGATCTATGGGTCGTATACTTGTGTATGGTTTAAATAGGCACTTGCTTATTTAGTGTTATATGATGTCTAAGTGCATATTGTATCATATCGTTTTAGGCCATTTATACATCATTTTAAATATATATTAAACTAATATACCTAACAATTACTATGTTTACATGCACGATTAAAGGCGGTTTAAAAATTAAAGTGGTTAAATCAATTATTAATTGTTAATATAAAGCATTATGTAAATGCTTTAAAACGCCCTTCATAAAATAAACCGATTTAATTTAAGGACGCTCGAATATGTGGTTTAACGAAATTATATCGGTTTTATAAATAAAATCGGTTTGTTTTTTATACATGTAAATGAAACAATCACTTTTATTTGGTAAGTGATAACATAAATCATAATACAATTTATTCAGATTTAATTTTTACAAATTATTACTTACGACTTTAATATTAAAGACTCGCATGTAAACAAAAGCCAAGCAATTAGTTCGACTCATAATAAAATCGGTTTAAATTAAGAACGGCTCAACTCGTATCATGTTAACGTAGTAAATGATTAGCTTGCAACTTAGAATGGTTTTGGCGATTTGTATCATTCTCTTGGTAAGTTGATGCTGATTACATGTACGTACCTATAGGTCTGAGATCAGTAGTTGACGGTAGATACAAATTAGAAATTATGTCTACATTGTAGTGGTAGATCTGTACACATTCAAAGGAAAAATAACTTTATATTTTTGTTAGATGTCATATATGATGGTTTTTTTTTTTCAAATATTACCTATCTATATTATAATGCATTTTCACCTTTTGAGGCACACTTTAATTTTTATTGTAATTAACTATTCTTTATTGAAAATAAAACAAATTCATATGACATTCAGTAGCGTACGCATGATTTTACTTCAGTTAGGGTTTCCATTATAAGTCGATCAAAGACACGTGGGTGGCGAAGCCCCTCACACCCCCTGCTCTATAACTGAACTTGTAAATAACACCAATATTAAAACACAAAATAATGCTTCCAAGTTCCTATTTTTATATTAATTGTCTTAATTCTTAAAATCTAATACTTAATTTGATAACTAACATTTTTTTAGTAACAAAATAAAGTTTTTGGTAATAACATATGATATATTATTAACAAAGTAATGAAATAACTAAACAATATTCATACAGTTTTAAAAGTAACAATTTTATATTTAATTTATAATAAATTTAATATCATGGTTACTAAAGCTAGAGCCTTTCAACTGGAATTTGGAATTCAACTTCAGCAATTACTTCCTTCCATTGAAAATATATTGTTTACAAATGAAATAATGTTATTATGAATTATAGACCTCACGTACATCATAATATTATAAAAAGTCATTTTAAATATGTTTACTTTTAATAAAATTAAAAAATCTACAATGCTATAAGTATTGGGACATCGGTTTGTTTGGACTCCGATATGTGTAATCTCCTCGAACATCGTTATCACTAATGTCGCGTATTATGAATATGGTGCGGTGATAAGCAAAGTATAGTGTAAACCATAGATCCAAAAAACATTTGTTGATAGCTCTATCGTCTATGGTGTAAAGTGTAAACCATGATAGAGTAACTAGACTAATATTTAGACTAATTATTATTCTATGGTATAAACCTCGGTTGTAGGCCGTCTTAGACCTTCTATTTACATAAAACGTTAAAAGTTCGTTTTCAACAAACGAATTGAATTTTACCACATAATTTCAATTAACTAGTTACAAAGTACTTACCATAATATAATAAGTTATTATAACAGCATAATGCATATTAATATAGTAGGTATACTGTTTTATCCTATAGGCTGTGGGTTCACAGACTAGATTAAAACGTGTATTTAATGTACTAATAATACAAATTAAAAATACGTCATATTTTAGTAGGTATCTAATGAAAACATAGAAAACATTTAAATAATTGTTAATACACAAATTATTCATAAATAGTTTATGAAACTACAGTTGAATAAGACAAATGAAATTTAATTATTATTTTAGAAACATAAACAATAATTGGTTGGCAGCTTATATGATTTTAGACCCTGACAAATCATTACATACCTACCACATTAGTGATGCCAGTTTTAGTATTGTGAAAAAAATTACCTACTTAATGTTTGCCAGGAATTTTTTTTTGAAGTTTAAATTCTGGCGAAATATTTGTGGGTTAAGGGCACTTTTTGCAATTAAAACATAGGAAGTAAATATTAGGAGTAAAATGTATAAATGTCTTATGGTTTATCATATATGTATCTAATAATTAAATAGAGAATTTTATATAGGTATATATATAAAAAAAAAAAAACTATTTTTAATTATACCTATTGGTGTAAAGTACTCAAACCGAAATATTTTGGGGAATGTTTGAGCCCCCTATATTATTGCCTATATACTTATATTTGCACAGTATTTACTTGATTTGAGGGGACAACCCTTTTCAGTTTCCTCATACCCTAATTGCTACATAGATGTTACCCGTGTTATTTTACAAACGTATGACATAGGTTTAGGTAAGTACCTATCAAATCTGTGTTCAGCATAGACCGTCCGTTTCCTGTTATTATCTTATAAGATAATAACTATAGTTTTTAGTTTAAATACCTGAGTGAATTATGAAACTTACCTAAAGATAAGAACATTATATGTTTTTTTTGATGTTTAAATTTTTAAGCAAGGAATAGACATTTTTTAAATTGTAATACTTATATTATAATACTTCTAATAGTTAGATATAAAAGGTCTCATGATAGCCATAAATCATATATTACATCACACCATACAAATATACAGTGTATACAGTATAGTTTAAAAAAATGACAAAAATAATACCTAATACCTAACTAATATGTAACTAACTATCAAGTAGGTACCTAGGTAATTAATTAACTTACATAATAACAATATATCATATCAATGTACTATTTACCTACATTTTATAAATCTTAGAAGTAACTAATATACTCTAGTTCATATCCTGTACCCATTATTATATCATTATAATCAATGAACAGAATCATGTTAGAGGTAACAACAGCCGACAAAGAACACAGCATATAGGTACCTAATGCTCCATGGACTACAAAGTTTGGTTCGACATACTCTACCTACATTTTTGAAACGTTTTCAAAAGTTAAATTTTTGAAAAGCAAATACCTATCGAACAAAATTAATATATCTCAAAGACACATTGTGTATAAACTGTTCTCCACGAGTTCCTAATAAAACTGAACTAGGAAAGGAAATGTAATTTATTAGGTACATTAATCATAGAAAATAAAAGGTTTTTAATTACTTATCTTACAGACTCATGTGATATTATAATGGTAGGTAACAAATCAGTTGATATTATGTATTTTTTAAAACAGTATGCTAGTAATAAGTACAATTTGTTAAATAAGTCAATTTGTTAGGACAGCATTGTTGGACCCCGTTTATTATTATTTTAATATTCCGGATTAGAAAATAAATTATGAACTTGTCGATCCCCAATCAGCTATGGCCTCCGGTTAACATGGATAACTCGAAAAAGACATTGAACGTACCTATAGTTACGCCAAATATTATTTATAGTTAATATACGCGTTCCAGAAAACGTTTACAGAAAATCATAACTTACCTACGTTTGATTTTACTTAATTCTATTATTGTGGCTTTATAATTTAAGTTAGGTACTCCAACTAAACAAATGTTGAACAGGGCCGTATTTAATGGAATGTTTTAAGGGCACTTGCCCCGGGCGGCAGATGTTTAGGGGGTATCCGAATGCCAGAATACCATATGAAAAATTAAAAAAATTTTGACCCTTGCTTAGGAAATTTATGGAAAAAAAAATATCAACTTCTATAAATAAAGATTGATTTGTATTTATATGTTTTGTGATACATGAACACTAGTATTTCAAACTGGAAATAAACATATTTTAGGTAAATAGTTATAACGTGCAAGTTTGCAATTTTTAATTTTTTTCCTTAATTACTTAGATATTGGGTATTTTTAATTTTTTCCATTAAGGCCTCAAAAAAAGATTTTCCCCGGGCATTCTGAAAGTCTAAATCCGACCCTGAAGTTGGATGTACTATTTTGTAAATATTATTCATTGATTTTAAAAAACAATTTTATTATGTGTTATTTTTATCTTTTTCATGACTGTTGACAACTTTTCTATCAGAATTATTGCTCAAATCTTCAAGTGTTGTATCTTTTCTAAATGCAAATGTTGTCTATAGTTGGTGCATTGAGGAAGTTATTTTATTTTATTTTCCTTATAGTTTTCTTAACAATTGGGAAAAACGGGAAAATGTACGAAATACGGTTTCTGTTAGTTTCGATTTTGTGTTTGCTTTAATTCAGTTAAAAATAATTCAAGAGACCTACAAATTTTACAGAACACTTAAATTAACCTTTCCTAAACGTGAGAATATGTTCAAAGCATTTTCAGATTTTTGAGCTTTTTACAACCTTTTTATTTTGTACTTCCAAGTGTTTTAGTTTTTATTTGATTGTATGTTAATAAAATTATATTAACCCATCCAATATGTTTAAAAATTTAATACTAGGTTCATCATAAATTGAACCTCGTATTAAAATATCTAATAGAATTATCATTATTTTTTTTAAAAGCGTTCAAATTAAGTTTTTCGATTTATGTGAATACAATTTTATCATTCTTTTACTTACCTTTATTATTTTTTTATATTCAAATAATATACCTAATATATATACACTAAGAAAGCATTTGTATTATATCGGTTTTTGTTTTTGATTTTATATAATGATGGTACCAATAAGAATACCTAACGCAATAGTTAGTAATGATACAACGTGTACATTGGCATTATGCCTATGGCCAAACACCTGACAATATATAAGGACCACTGTGTCGCTCTTAGAATCAGTCGAGTCAGTACCTTCTCCGTTGTGTGTGCATCTTTTTTTTTATTTACAATCAAACATTAATATAAACAAAATGGCTGTGATCAAGAAAGACACACAGATGATGCCTGCTTTAGCTGATCCAGTGGCTTTCATTAAGGATTTCATGGCGGGTGGTATTTCTGCTGCCGTGTCCAAGACTGCTGTAGCTCCAATTGAACGTGTTAAATTGTTATTGCAAGTGCAACATATTTCCAAGCAAATCAAACCTGAAGACCGATACAAAGGTATTTTGAGTTCAAATAATATTATTTAAATTAACTTCAGTTGACTGAGAGTAGATACTTGATGAGTTTTTATTTAATGGACTGTCATTTTTAGATTACGATTCAGAGCAGAGATAGGAAAAGCCATAATTGATCTATTATGGTTACATTATGTTCAAGTATAGGTCTGTTAAAAACACAATTTTTAGCCTAGCTTGGATTAAAAAAAAAATCGCTTTATATTATTTACAATTAAAACATTCTAAACAGTTTGCGTTTATTGTTGTTTATAACACAAATATTATACGTTATAACGTTATAACGTTTACGCTTAACGTAGGTATATAGTCGATAATTGTTATTAAGATAGTGAAGGTAGCTAATTTAAAATTAAAACGTTTTATTACGTTTACGTTATGCGTTATTTGACGTGATCATTGTACAGACTTAATAATATTAATTATCCTCTATTAATTTGTTTACTTTATTGATCGCAATAAATTCAAACATAAAATGCACAAGTAAATCATAAGTTAATGAAGTAGCCAAGTAGGTACCTTTATGATCTCGTAATATTTATTTAATACTTGGTAATTACTTCCTGTAGTATCTAATTTGTCTTTAATATAAAAGTTTAAAAGATGTTTTTAAATCATTCTTTAATTTGCATTAACTATCTATGTGTTGTTTCTAATAGTATGTATTTGCTTATAATAACATCATATTGTTTATATTAACAACATAAATTATATTCTCTATATTTTTAATTTTCTTTAGTTTTTTTTATTGCTACATAGGATTTTGTTTTCTGGTATTTTAGGTATATCTTTTTCCGTTGTAGCTACGCTTACAAAGTTCAATCGATTTTTTGTAACGATATCATCGTATTTATTTAGTTATACTACGTTATAAACTTATAAACCTATAATCACAATGTTAATAGAATATTTGTAGTGACACAGGCTTTTAAGACATTTTGTGCTCAAAACCTTTTATATAACAGCCAATAGGTATACCTACCTACCTAAATAAATAGGTATCAAATTATACACGGATGATACTTTAGTAAAACATTTTTTGTAAATTCTCATTTTCACGCTATGGAAATCTGAAAAAGTGAGAAAAAATTCAAACAAGCGTTAAAATTGTATTTCTGAAATTTACTCGCACTACCATTTTTTGAATGTAAGAATGTTTCCAATATCTCACATTATTTTCTAATGTGTACCTATAACCCGATTAAAAAGATACACAATATAGGTAGGTACCTATTTATAACTATGCCTATTAAAATTAATACAATTTGATTATGGCTAGGTATGGTGGACTGTTTCATACGTATTCCTAAGGAACAGGGAATATCAGCCTACTGGAGAGGAAATGCGGCCAACGTGATTAGGTACTTCCCGACTCAAGCTTTGAACTTTGCCTTCAAGGACAAGTACAAGCAAGTATTTTTGGGCGGTGTAGACAAAAATACACAATTTTGGAGATACTTTGCCGGTAACTTGGCATCCGGTGGTGCTGCTGGTGCCACTTCTTTATGCTTTGTATATCCATTGGACTTCGCTAGGACCAGGTATGATTACAATGTACATAAATAAATAATTATCCTTAAAAGCTCTATAACATTACTTTGTTAAAACTGATTTCTAAATACTTATTTTACAAAAGATTGGCCGCTGATGTTGGAAAAGCTGGAGCTGGTCGGGAGTTTAACGGTCTTGGAGACTGTTTGACAAAAGTATTCAAATCTGACGGAATAGTTGGTTTGTACAAAGGTTTCGGTGTATCCGTTCAAGGAATTATCATTTACAGAGCTTCGTACTTTGGATGCTTTGACACTGCCAAGGGAATGTTGCCCGACCCAAAAAATGCTGGTTTCCTATTATCGTGGGCTATTGCTCAGGTACATTAAACATTATGAATACATAAATAATAATTTAGTTTATATGAGGTAATAAATATATAAAAGTGGCAACTAGTGGTGGATTGTCGATTTTTTCGGTCAGTTAAATATGAATCAAACCGACTGGCAGAAATCAAAGGCGCAAATAGAATAAAATGCTGGCAGTGCTAAAACTCAATGCATTATAGTGAAACGCGAAGGGTTTCAACCCAATTATCAACTAAATCGTCAATTAAATTATGTTGTATGATTATCAAAATATATTGCAAAGTTTAAACATCAAACAATTATGTAAATTCTGGGAGTACCAATTTTAAAACTGGATGTTTTAAGCATTCCTTCCCCCTATTTATAACCATACCACAAGAAAAAAAATGTGACAAATTTAGGAAATTTTGCTTTTTAACAAAAAAACCTTAGAAGATTTTATCATATACAACAAATACAAGTATACATAGTAGAAGGTTTTAAAGTAGGCAGGTATCTAATTTTTTTATTCAATACCTACTGAATTAATTTAAATATTTAATACAATATTAAGTTCATTTCAAATGGAAAAATTAATGGTTAAAATATTAAATATCTAAACCTATATTTGATAACATAATTTCCAATCTTGCGCAAAGATAATTAAACATTTATCTAAATAAGATGAAAGATAAACAATTTTAATTTTAATATAAACAAAACGTTTTTTTATCAATATTAATATAATCAAGGCGCAGCCCTCCCTCCCTTTCACAGATACATATCTGAAAGAAACGCGGATTAACATATAAAATATACAATAACGACTAACGTTTATATAAATATATACCAATACTATTTTGAAAAATCAGTACATTGTGCATTTATGTTAACTATAATATTTAGAATTAAGTAGATAAAGATCAATCAAAATATCAGTTGTGCACTTATGTGTGTGTGCATGATATGGGCATATGAGCTTATTACGAATAATGGTCTATGGACTATGATATGCACAACATTAAATTCCAACCATAGAACCCGTATCGGGCCGTATAGAATAGGAAATTACTTGAATAGGCGAAAAATTATTATTACTTTATATTTTTAACTTTGTTCTATTTAATTTTTGGAAGGAAAAAATATACCTAACATTTATTTATCCTGATAGATTAAATTAGATAACAAATTCATCAGATTATCAATTTTATTGATTACTTAGATAATATAAAGTATAATTAATTATTTATCTAGATAATGTTCAACACTGATAATTTCTCTATATAAAACTTACTTTCATTTTCCAATTATTCGACTGTGTAACGCATAATATTATCGTAAAACACTATAAAACCGTAATTTGATTACTATCAGTATTCAAAAGAATTTTATAAATTTCTTAATAATACAATGGCCTACACGAAGACTAGGTCTTCCGGAAATTTCCCGGTTTCTCAATTGACCAAACTACTCCTGGTGGGAAATCTATGAAGATTGATTTTATAATTTTTAATAGTTACACAACGTCAAATAATCGATTCAACATGTTAACAAGATAACATTCAAATTTACAAAAAAGACACTTAAGAATCTTTAGACTAATAAATTTAAAAATATGTGTGGGAGTAGCCCAACAATTTAAAAAAAACCGTAGGTTGCTTAGGTACCTAAAAATTATGTTTCTAATATATTTTGATTTTTTTTTTAGACTGTGACAACTGTTGCTGGTATTGTTTCCTATCCCTTCGATACAGTTAGGAGGCGTATGATGATGCAGAGTGGTCGTGCTAAGGCTGACGTCATTTACAAGAGTACTCTTCACTGTTGGGCTCAAATTGCAAAGACAGAAGGAACTAATGCTTTCTTTAAGGGAGCTTTCTCAAACGTATTAAGAGGAACTGGCGGTGCTTTAGTGTTAGTGATGTATGACGAAATCAAAGCTTTCCTTGTCTAAGATAAATTCCATTGTATAGTAACCAATTAGGATGTAAAAATGAAAAAAAAATATACTGTTGTTTTCGGCCAATTTGCTCAGACGCTTAGGAAATTGACTGAAATACTTGTATCATTAATATCTGACTTGTTATCGTGTAAATAAAGGGAAAATTGTTACTTAATGTTTATGGTTTTATTTTTTTTAAACTAAAAAATATTCATATAGAAAAATAGTCTGAAGGACATGGTGATACTTTTTCGTTTTTGTAATTTTTTAAGGTTTTTAGCACGAAGCGCCATGGTCTTACTCGTAGTGGATACTAGTAATCTACTATAAGCTACTAAGCGGCGTACACTTGAAGTCACACATTTTTAGCCAGCCAACTGTCAATGCCATTCTATATTTAACGACCCAGTTAACTCGTTGCCAAAATATAATTTCAATAACACGCCTATTAATCTAGTATAGAGGTTAATATGCAATTATTTAATTGTTTACAGTAATAATATTAATGAACTTAATGATTTGTTTTTATTTATTATTTTTATTTTGTATTATCTAAAACTAATAAATATCTAATAAGTATAGGTACTTAAACCTAATAGTTACTGCTGCTGCTGCATAACAGAATAAATTAATGTTACGTATGTTTACTACTAGATATACTAATTTAGTTTAATTTTTGAAAAAAGTTTAAAGTTGGCAACATAAAAAAAATTTTCAGATAGAATAGACTGTGCACCAATAAATTAATAAATTAGTTTTTCCATAGATACCCCCACACCAACACATGGATTTGATTTTTCTTGTTATCCGTATTACCACGGAAACCCATAATTCAACAAAAATAATTAATTTTCCGAACTAAAATTATTTATAACCTGAATTTTAGGGGATGGTATTAAATAGGGGGTGAATTTCATTAGTTATTAACCTTCTCTGGACGATACAGAACATTTTACAAAAAACTGCGTTAAAATCGGCCAAGCCATTCTCACGTGATGCAATGACCAAGGAAAATAGGGATTCATTTATATATATATGGATAGATTTATACACAAAAAAAAAAAATGCGTTTCTTTTGAAACCAATAATAATTTTAAATTTGTAATCTAAATCTCAAATCATAAATTGTACGGACAGATGATAAATTATGAACATGGGTAGGATTTCATTTTTATTTTTAATTTAAGTTTTCGATTAAATCATTTATATGGCATTATAATGAATATTTTATTATATCATTGATTATAAGAACTATTTATAATCGATGATTATACTAATCTGTAGTAAATTATTTTATTTAATAACGTTAATTAGAGAAAAAATATTCGATAAGTGTATAAACACTTTTTTAAAATATTCGAACATACATATGTTTTTATGTATCTTAATATATTTTATGAAATGTATTCGAATACGTATTCTGAATAGTTTTTTACTAATATATTTGAATATCTAGGTATTCTGAAAACAAAAAAAAAATTAGGGATCCAATATACTACAAAAAAGATCTCCGTCATTTTTTCATTGAAACAATATTTCTGGTAGATTAGCAATTGTTCAAACTCGAAAAAAAATCAATTATAAAAATAATAAAAATTGCACACGTCATAGTTAAACCAATACGTTCCTTGCAGTCCTCAGAATCTACAAATATTATTTCTATTTAATATGATATGTATTTTTTGCACATTATATTGTCGCTATATGCATATATATTATATATATATATATATATATATATATTTATATACATTATTTTATCTATTATATACTTAAATAATTTTTGTTATTTTTTTTTATATGTAAATATGTAAACGTATAATATTTTGAACATAAAAGTCCTTAATTTTTTTAAAAAAGTACGTTCATAATATTTAAAAAAAAAATGCTGATACTAATGATGGTTATGGCACTGTTGTATATGAAAAGTGAGATAGGTTAGATATATACATGGTTATTTAATTTATAACTGTAAGCAACGATAAACCATTACTGACGAAGTACGATTCTAAACGAAGTTTGAGTATACATGTTTTGAAATACCATAATATTTACGATTTTTATCAATTATGATCTTAAAATGCTTATAAAAGAACTGCTATATTGCGCTCAACATTTTTTTTGACTATTAAGTTATCAAGTTACTAAGTCTTATAATGAATCTAGAATTCAATTCTCAAACAATTCTGTCAAAATTTAAGCTCTTAAAAGTTTTTAACCAATTAACAACAAAAAACCAAAAAACGAAAAATACGAATATTCCAAAAAACTCATATGAGGTACCCTCCAAAATATTGTTATCCATAAATTTCATAATGGGTATTTTTACTTTAAAACCGCTTTTTAACAGCCGTTTCGTCGTTTATATTAAAATGTTGTTTCCATAGGTGAGGGCCCACAACTGTGTATTGTTTACTGGGCCCCTGAAAGTCTAAGTACGGGATGACAGCTAGGTCCAAAATGTAATAAAAAAAGGGGGATTTTATATTTTATTGATCAGAGCAAGATTTATGGTGGAAGAATTGTTTACAGAAAGACAAAAATGATACCAAAAGCACATATCATTATATAGTAAACTAATACATTACTCATTAAATTAGGAATTTTAAAATGTTCATCGCAAAAAAAAAAAAAACAATTCTCAGCCAAACCGCCTAAACAATTTAAAATTGAGAGGGATTCGCTCAAATGAAAGCCTCGTACAAGAAACGACGGAGAAAACGACGATTACGTAATTTTTTAAATGAGATATAAACATTTTAATTGTTTATAAAGACCGTAGTAATTGAGTAATTTACCAACCACAAAGGATTAATATTGCACCGTTGACTATACGTGTTATGACGTTTATAGTATTCATTTTACTACTTATACTACATTGCGCATTATTCGGATATTGTTCGACTGTGGCGTAATAATACCGTGATGTTTTTTTTTTCATTATGACGGCGTTATCATTATAGTATGTTCTAATCAACAACACTGTGTATTGTTCCCCACCCATCATCCGAATGGTACAAATATCGATATACCCATACCTGTATAGATTATCACAATGGTCCGAGCGTACACGAACATTCGACTTCCACGTCCGAGTACCGCCGCCGCGGCAACTTTTTACAAACAGTGCCGGTCGTGGGCAGTCCAGTAGGTAGTCGAAACTTCACGCTCGTCGCTATTTGCTCGACGTGTGGTCCAATCGGCAATAATTTCCGTTAGTGTCGGGGTCGTCGCGATTACTATACAACAATAATATTCTATAATTATAATGGTCGTCGAGTGGAGTGCGGCGTCCTGGCCAGCAGCGGTTATCCAGGTGTCCGTGGCCGTCGCGGCCGTCACTGTTCTGCTGGGCTACGCGTACTCGACGTACCACTACGGCAAGTGGAAACGTCTCGGGGTGCCGCATGCCGGCGAGCCGACACCGTTGCTCGGTCACCTGGCCGACACCATCATGGGCCGCATGGCACTCGTCAATCTGGTGCACGCGTTTTACGGCCAGTTCGACGGGTGCCGGTATTTCGGGATTTACGAGGCGCGCAAGCCTTTGCTGGTGCTCCGCGACCCCGAGCTGGTGCACAGCACATTGGTCGGGGACTTTACACATTTTTACGACCGAAACGCAAATAAGGTGTCGTTTAAGCACGACAAGCTGTTCGATCACCTGGTGAACCTTCGGGGCGAACAGTGGAAAGCGGTCAGAGCTAAACTCAGCCCCACGTTCTCGTCCGCCAAGCTCAAGTCCATGGTAGGCGACATGAACGAGTGCACGGAACGGCTAATTGAAAACCTGAACGGGCAGATAACGAGCAATAACGGTGTGTGTATAATAATAGACGTTACCTATTCTTCGTTATAGATCATGAACTACACGGTCAGGGTCGGATCAAACATTTTTTATTAACAAAATATGAAATTGGTGTCATTTTAATAGATATGGGGTAGACATAGGGAATAGATAGGTATTTAAATTAAGTTTAACAAAAATTACAAATTANATGGGATACAAAATTCGCTATATTTTATTTATCTGTTTCATTATGAAGTGATTTCTCTTAATTACATAATCCTTCATAAGAAAAAAAAATTGTTTTATAACGGAAAAAAAAACGTAGATACTAGATTAGGGAAAATATATAATTTAATACGAACGTAAAAATAAAAATGTTGCTCGACTCAAACGTTTTACAATAAATTATTTTCAACACAGATATCTAAAATCATTTTATAAAATTTTGAAAAAATTTAGTTAATAAGCTCAACACATTGTAAATATACAGGGCCAACTTTATCCTTTTTGAGGATCGGGGCAGTGGTATAATGAGGCCCCTACGACTTGGAAAAAGTACTATTTTATTAAACCAGGTAAATAGGGCGTTGGTAGATTAGAAAAAGTCTAGATTATTTTTATTATTTTTATTACACATTAAATATAGGTAGTATAATATAAATTTAAATATTAAAATTATATCAAATAATTATAAAATAATCTGGAAATTTTGAAAATTCTATTTTTATTGACGGGTACCCTTCTAGATATAAGATGAGCAAAATCGTTAATTTCTTCTTTGAAGTCTCGGTTTTTGAGCATAAAACATTCAATTGACATCAACAATTAAGTGTTCAATTTTTTCTTGTAGCATTATACTTCTTGATTCATTTTTAATTTGTAAAAGAACGCTCTCCGTTGCAGTTAGTTACAATCATGCTAAAAAAAAAATTCTCAATAAAATTTCTATATTTAGAAATTTGTCTTCAATTTTGTTTTATTTTAAAATATAGTGTATTCAAATTATACTATCAATTTAATTTTTTTCACTATAAACATGTATTCTTTGTTTTCCAAGTATTCTTTTAGATGCACACATTCCGTTTCTAACTCTGTTTAATTAACGTCATCGTAATAGTTTTTGGCAAGTTCTTTGCAACATTATCACAAGGCTGTAGAATTCAGATTTTTCAAACCGGTGTACCCTGCATCTGTTTGTTTATAAATATTTATATATGTATTATGTGTGCGTGTACCGTGCGGTCGGTCAATCGACCTGTGTCGACTGTCGATTGTATTATTATTATTATTATTATTATTATTGTTATTATTATTAGTGCTTATCCTTTGATTTTTCTCGAAATGAGTTTATTTATTGGTAATGAATATCGATTATCGGTTAGTGATCTGAGAAGAGCTTGGATCCTTATCGATCGCGGCGCAAAGGGCACGTGCCTCAAGTGCTCAATGGGAAAGATGTGCCTATAAATGGTG
>CABPRJ010000004.1:0-66584 GCA_902439185.1 Cinara cedri
TAGAGAGAAAAAAATGCTACAAGTATATAAAAAATTTTTGATTGCAGCAAGATTTCTGGTAGAAAATTGTTTACAGACACATAAAAAAAATCTCATAATCATAGTAAAACTGGTACATTTCTCGTTTCGCTCGGAATCTTTAACAATACTAACGTATATATTTCATCGCAGAGTTTATTATTACTGTTACGTTTATAATAATTACTGTCTAGATTTATACAGTGTTTATGTTTTTAGCATACAAATTACTATATAGTATATTTGTGCAGTTGCAACGCGTTTATGGTATTTTTTTTTTTTTTTAGACTGTGTACAACAAACTATAATAATTAATGTCGGTCAACATGGTGAATATGGTAAATAGAAGTATAAGATAAACAGGTGACTATATAAGTGACATTAAAATCGAATATATACATAAGCAGACGACAGATATCTGTTATAATTTTAAAACCACAACATTTCCCCTAATTTTTCACACATAAAAATATAATATAATAATAGTTGTATAATTTCTCCACGTGCGCAAAATCAAAACACTGTGACTAAAAAAATTTTGCGGTAAAATTATAGAATTATTTTTTCCCGGGTCGTAAGCATCGTAACTAGTGAATATAATATACCCAGGCACATATTATTACAATTTTTCCAGTGCGATCTACTATATAGTATATTATATTAAACACGAAACGTGAAAAAACTCGTTCGTGCGCAAAATTAACATAAAACAATCAATTGGTAATATATATAAATATAACTAACACAAATAAATTAAATTAAATTGAATAATATAAATATAATATAATTTTGGATACTAAAAATGAGGTTATGCCATGCAATGCATTGCATTTTATTGACAGAGTATCTACCAAATAAAAATTGCGTAAAAAACTCGCAAAATTAAAATATCTATCTATAAATAATTCGAAAATGGCTTAAATGTTTTGAAAATTTTACTACGTCTAGAAAAAGCAAATGTATGTTTTCAGTCGAAATTTCAAATTTCTATTATTTAGAATATGATTTATCACAAAATACTTTTAACTGAATTACAACAAAAAAACAAAAGTGAAAACAATAAAAGCATTATTTTCGTAAATTTGCTTGTTCTTTCTCTTATTCGGGTTTGCTCGATTATTAAAAAAAAGCAGAGATAATTAAAATATGCCTTTCTTATTCACCAACTAAATTTAAAATGTAACAAAAAAAGTTTCTGGTAGTTTTTTAATTAAAGTAAAATCTCTGATAAAAAAAAAAAAACATAAAGCATATACATTTAAAATAAAGAAATTGTAACACCGTAAATTTGTCAGTTTTCATTTAAAATATTTTGCAAGATATTTTTAAAACAAATATTTTTTCTAGTTTTATTTATTACTGAAGTGTCGCAAAATACTGTTGACGAATGACGAAATATTCTAAAGCTGCTTTGAAAATTTCTATTATGGATTAATAATAAATGGAGATGACCAAATGATAATAATATTAGGTTTATGTGTATTACACAAATACATTTTGAATGTATAAATATATAAAATTAATTAAACTGGTATGGAAAATTACTCAGTAAATTTAAGTATTAAATTAGTTTTAATTTATTCAGTTAAATCATTTATATTTTATCCCTGTCATAATTTTATTATAATCAAAAATTTAAGTAACAATCCTAAGATTTTTTACAAAAAAATTATCACTTATAAGGTTTCAAGGTGTATTATAATCAGGTATGAATTTGTGATGAAGCTATGTTAATATTTTTGGAGAAAAAGTGTTGACAAAATTCAGGACATCCCCTCTAAAAAAAGCCCGAAATACGTCACAGATTGTTACATACTATTTATATAAAAAAAAAAATGTCATATGAAAAAAAATCATTAAAATTGCCTATACGCAACCCCTTAAATAAATATCGGAAATGTGATATGTGAGTTACTGAGTAGCTATTTATTTAATAATTTAATTTTGGAATTATATGTTGCATCCAAAAGTTACAAGGGGAAAAGCTTGATTTATTGAATAAGAGTTGGCTTTTTAGATCTGGCTTTTAAATTTTCACTGTCGGGTTAGGCATATAGAGGAGAGATTCTATGATTTATTCATAATTTTAATATTTAATACCTATATTTCATCTCACTGAAAATTCTTGGGCACGTTGCTGAGTGACACCCACCGATATTTTATAATATTAACCTCGGTGCGAGATAATTTTTTTTTTCGCAGACCGAGTGTGTGAAACGAGATTATACCTATATAACGTAGTCGCACGGGATTATACATTATAATATTATTTATGTGTTCGACTATAAAATTATTATTATATTATTGTGTCGTGTATATGACCGATAAGTTCCGAGTTTACCGTAAACGTTACATTATTATTTTTTCGGTTTTTCGACAAACGTCATCGACGAAGTATAAAATTTATAATTGTAAAATACACGTTATAATAACTATAAATACTATCGCTCTATACGTGAACGGATTCTATTTACAGGAGGAATGAATTCTATTATTGTGCGGTGTGCGTTATTTTATTATTAGGAATACCGAATAGGTACCGTACGGTAACGTGTGTAAGATACAAAAAGTAAAAAAAATAAAATAAATATATTATTATTATTATTACATGTCGTCGCAATCTATGAGAATATTACGTTTGTTACGCGACGTCCAGTTATATTATTATGTCACTTTTCACACGAGTATTTCAATAATAATAATAATAAAAAAAAAAAATACATATAAATCTAAATACCTATTACCCACTATAACATAATAGTAATTTTCTTATGTTGTATTTTTTTTTTCCGTTATCTCTAGACTATCAACCCGCGTTATATAACCCGAATATATATTCTGCAGCCGATAACCTGTGTAATTCCGCGTTGAATTCTCGTATTCATTCAATTCAGTCTGATTAAAAATATAGTGACGTAATCAGGAGGGGAGGGGAAGGCTAAGTAAGCTATAGCACCCCATGGGTAGTGTTTATGTAGGTACGTAATATGTATACTATTTTACGATTTCAATGTTAACTGCATTTCCAGTTATTTCTTCTACTCGTGAAAGATCATTTTCTACTTTTTCTATTTTTTCGGCCTGTCAACGACGATTTTATAGAACCCGAATCTCTCGTCTTAGGAGTGGGGCGGTTAATTAAGCATCTTCAAAGGCGGTGGTCCTTTTCGCTAGAGAAGAAAGGAGGAAAATAGGTCGATGTGCGGAAATAAAGTTTACAATAATGATGATGATGATCGCCCGAGAGACGATCGTGTCGTCGTCGTTGCGTGCAACACCGATATATAAATAGTATTTCATTTTATTCCACTTGGCCGTCGTTTACAATAATATTATTTTCGCGTGTACAACGGTCATCGTTCCACATATAGGTACTAATTATTCGTGTCCGCTAACGCACAGATTTGCTTGTATACGATGAAAGACCATTTTTTCTAAAAAAAAAAAAAAAAAGAAAAAAGAAAACCCGATGATCGCCTACTAATTTTTTTGGATTCTAAAATAACAATAACGCTATAATATTATACACTGTGATTTTCAAACTCTCCCAATTCCAATTATATATATTAGTTTTTTTTTAAAAAAAAATAAATAAATCCAAGTGAAATGCAATAATATAAGAATAAGATTCTGAGATTAGCGATGAATTTATTGGGTATTCCTTGCTTCGGTTATATCTTAAACATAGATTACCTCTTTTATGCACCAACTAGATCCAAAATGTAAATTTTATGATTTGTTGATTGGAGTATGATTTCTGGTAAGTAGTAAAATTGTTTAAAAACAAAGAAAAAAACAAAAAAAACACTCATCATAGTAAAACTAATACATTCCTCATTATGCTCAGAACCTAAAACTACAACTAGACGAGTTTCAATTCAAAATATTGGATAGGAACAGAGAAATAGGGAGTGCACTATTTAAGTTAAAATCGGTATAAAAATCGGGTTGTGGTTGACAGTATACCTATATATTACCTGGATAATAGAGGAATTGGCAAGAAAGTGTTTAGGAGAGTATAAGGAATATGAACTAAAATAGATGGATGGGTGAAACGAGAAGGAACCTAGAAGATAATTTGAGGCAAAAGAGTAAGAGCGACAGTTTTATCTGTTAAGGAGAGGAATAATAGAGTTATCTATACGAGTACATCACGTGTTTGCGTTTGGAAATACTATTGGGAAATTAAGGATACATGGGACTGTGGGAAAGTGAGGGGTGTCAAGTCTCAAAGTAAGCTCACGAGGAAACCGTCTTTGGACCCGTGTCATAGAATTGGCATAGTATACGCGGTACAGAGTCCCAGCTGTATATTATTGTATAACGTTCCATAAATCGAATAAGTATCTCTCGATATGTTATGAAAAACCAATAGACTTGGTCATCGGCAATATGGTCTATGCTCATATATATACTGGACTTCTATTGAATCTCGGCCGACGTATGCCTGTGTTATGTGTATCGTGGACGTATGTTGTTTATAAAATATTGTCGTTCGCCACGGGCAAGAAAGTCTCGACCAGCCGACTATAAAATATCTCTCGAACAGATTATCCGCTGTAAGTCGTTTTCCCGGTCAGCGACGGCGCTATACTTAAACGGCATCGTCCACAGGGGGCGGTGGGCCGGTGGAATCACGTTTTTTTTTTCTTATAGTCGTTAAGCTCTCGGAACAAGTGTGACAATTTTCACGGACCGCCGACGGCGTACACGCACATCGATTCGCGTATAACATGATATATACACTCGTGCGATCTCGGAAACACGTATCGCATTAGCGACCGACCGAATAATAATAATGTATGGTTAACCTGGTGAACCTCAGCGCCAAAAACATCACCTAGAAATTCATCACGGAATGTTAACAGGATTTTTGAATTAAGTAATGTGACAAAAAAATCATCTATTACTAACCGCAAATAGTGTGATGATGACCCTATAGGGTATATAGACGAGGAAAAAGTTTCTGAAAGTATACTTTATGTCCAATGGGAACCTGCATGTGGATTGTTTGCCTTTATGAATACATAAGGATATTACGCATAAAAGTCTAGAATATGGTTGAGAAATTTGGACGATTGATAATAGAAGATGAAAAGTTCAAGGCTTTTGAAATGTGGCGTAATTAAAAGTGCTTAGAATCCAACGAACTGAAAGTGCAGCACTAAGAAGTAGATACTGAACAGAATAAAGAAAAACGAGAATTTGTATATAGTATCAAAGTCAGAAAAGCATCTGCTGCGTCTCGGCAGTTTGATAAAAGGCGTCAAAGAAGGCAAAGTAGAAAGAGGAGGAAGAGACACTATCAATGACTGAGTACATGAAACAAATTATGATAGACATAAGGATAGTTACAAGAATTCAAAGGGACGCATGATGATTTTCCGTAATCTAATCGGGTAGTCGAATACGGGAAGAATGACACAAAACTAATTGACGGGCGCAAAACTGGAATTTCTCTGAGTACAGTGTGGCCTGACGTAGTTTTTCATGAATGTAATAAATCGTGGGATTTATTTTCGATTTGCAGAACAGTTACTATCCAGATAATATTTGAATGGTTCTGGATTTTATTTTTCCAGTTTTTAAATGTCTTATCACATATCGTGACCGATACGTATCACGTCCTTTTCCCGGCGGCGGCGGCGGTTTTAGTTCCGATAATACATAATAATATTTACTATTTACTGTGTCTATATAGAAGTCGTCCGTTATTTCGCTATAAACATTTAGTTTGTTCAGTAATAAATTATCATTGTTCGTACCTATATAATATCTTTTATGATCATGTGGTAAGAACCTATTGGAAACGCGAATCGATTACAACAATATATATATATATATATATATACAAATAACAGTTTAAGAAAAGTAAGATATTGTATAGGTAGTTTAATATAGTACGAATACTGAAAGTAACGATAAATCATTGCAATCCAAAAACGATTCTGATCAAAGCTCTGTAGGCTGGTTAGGTTACAATACTAGTCGTGTACTTTTCCGTTGTGATCAAGGTAACCTCGAATCAACAAACATAAAACTAATATATCGACATGTGTTGCTAGTTTTTAACATTTTTTTTTTTTTTAAATATAATAGTACCACAGGGTGAACTATCTTCATCATTTAAGGTATGAAGTGAATAAGAATTTGAGCATTATTATTAATCGAAAAAGTATTTTTCAAGGGGAAAAAAAACAAATCTTAGTAAAACGAATAGCTTCTTCGCTAAACAGTATACACGCAGTATTTTAAATAAGATGTAATAATATTTGCTTGACAACGTCGGCGCACGTAAACTTTTGAAAATGGTTACGGATATTTCTTGATACACATTTCGCTAAGATTTCACAACGTAAATATTTATCATAGTCTTTATTATCTTCATTTCTACAATACAAAAATACAATGCGATAATATACTTCTATAGAGAAACCGTGGAGACACTATGTATGTTTTTTTTTTTTTTTAGTACGGTAAAAAAACGAAAAACCAACAAAACAATAATTATAATAACTCGCGATACGCTATTGCATGTTTGCGAATAATGCATTTTTTTTTTATCGTATTGTCACTACAATAATAGCGACAAAAGCATATTACTGCAAAAATAATATGATAATAATATATTATACAGATTCTGACGGAATCGCAATGTTTAGACCAGATTTCCAAATGTCATCATAATTATCGTATCAATACAAATCATATTATTTGTCACCCGATTATATTATATTATTGAGATGTAAAATCATATCATCATCTTGTCAAATATACGAGGATTACTACAATCGTAGAAAAGATTTGCATTTTTTTTTTTTTTTTTTTAAATATAATTTTTCGGACGAAGATGATAGGATTTGGTATTCGTTTCACGGTTGTTTTCGATTTTTAATAACAACTAAATGTTACTTACTACCGATCGTATGTCACACGTTTTACGTGGATATTTCGGAAATACAATATCGAATCGCAGAAAAGGAAAACTAAAATATTATTGGAAAAACAGCTAATAAAGGGTATTCAGCACCGGAGTAACTGTTCAAGTCTAAACGCTTATGTATAATAAGTTTATATATACCCGAGCTATCTACGACCATTCCTACCGTCTGGATGACGGGTGTGATAAACGGTGGGTGTTAACAAAACGAAAGACGGAAGCTGAAAAGGCTCTTAACGGGTTATAAATGCTACAGAAGATGAAAAATAATGTTGGAAAAACATTCTGCCAATAAGGCGAACCGATTAAATAAACGGCACATAAATTATTGCAGGTATTATCGAGAACAATTTTTTCTGTTAAACATATATAACCTAAACTTACGTTATATTTTATTTTTCAGATATTTTCAGGGGGGGGGGAGGGACATGCAAAAAATCCAAAATTCGAGTGTGAACAATCGTATAGAAATTTGAAATTAAAAAAAAAAAAAAAAAGTCACCCATATTGTGTTCACTTATACGTATGTTTTAAATTTTAGGTCTATGAGTGTTATCGAGTTATTATAGAGTTTATCCGAAATTGGCATTACAGTCATTATACTCGCATTGTTAGTTTTCAAATGGTTTTTTTTTCCCCGGAAAAACCGGTACCGTGTCACAAATCTATATTATATAGTTATCGATGTTATTATATACCATCACGAGCGGAGACGGAAAATCCGCGTCTTGTACAGGGAGTGTACGGTGTGTGAAAGCAGATCAAGTGTTTATAGGATCGAAAAACCGTCGCGGACTACGGAGGTAAAAAAACCCACCTCGCTCCCGAAACATCCGGGACAGATAGCCGATCGACGATCTCGTAATTTTTCCATAACGCACTTCACAATGACGCGGGTTCTCTTTTTGCTCTCTTCTTTTCACGACTAAACATATTATTATAATACGACGACGATTCGTCTCCATTCATATTAAAATTGACGAGGACCGTCTCGTACTGATGCTGCGGGTCCTCCGTTCTATTATTATTAAGTATATTGCGTTTACTATTTTGTCCACGAGTGACGACCGACGCGTCAAACATCATACATGTCTTCTACAACTCCAAACTTACAATTATATTGTACTATCGTACTTAATACGCGTTCACGTTTGTTGAAGAAATTCGGTTAGTTATCGAGAGTTTTACACGATTGTTGCGGTAATGTTATTTCATCGGCATAATATACCAGCAGACGAATAAAGAAAGAATGAATAAAAAATCCACTATACTGCACAAACATTATATTTATTATTATATACGATAATATATATCACTGGTGAGTATAGTGGGTACACTCACTATACATATAGCGTACGTTTCTCGTATACACGAACGTTTTACATTTTTTTTTTTTTCCATGAGTTTTCGATAACCAAGAACGATATGAGTTTTTTCTTCTCAAACTATATACCTATATTTATAACCTGTTATTATGCCGCTACATGGAATAACGGTCTATTACCTATATTGTTACAAAATGTAATTATTGTATTATATTATTAGGTAGGTTTCATCGTCGACAAGTGCCGAGTGTATCATATAAATTGAATCGTATATAAAATTATACTTGGCGTGGTTATTTGACAAAAAGAAAAAAAAAATAGAAAGAAATAATAGAAATAATATAATAATAATAATTGAAAATAATTTTTATTTTTCGGGGAGAAAAATATTACCATACGTATAGCGACGGATATATATTATATACACTGTTAATATAAGAAAGGTTAGGTTAAGGTTTTATTTTAGGTTATTTTGATAAAAAATATATAAAATACGTCATATAGGTTCCTTGTATAAGAATTTCCTTTTGATTTTTAAAAGTTTTGACTTTTGTATAGTTTTTATAATGTATTCTAGATACGAGTTACGAGGTCCTGTAGACCTTGATTTAAATAAATAGAAGCATTGTGTACTACTTACTATGGGGTCCTTTTTAATAAAAAAAAAAAGATGAATAGAAATAAAATTTGTTTTTAAAAAAAAAAAAGAGTTTCTTCCCGATCATTATGAAAACTGCTCGGAAAATCAAAAAAAAAAAAAAATGATTTTTTTACTCACTAACTAGACAAATGCACCAACTATATAGATCTAAAGTTCAATAAAAAGTTTCTTGTTACTTTTTGTTTCGAGGAAGATTTCTGGAAGAAAAGAACAGACAAAAAAAAACACACATCATAGTAAAACCAATACAATGCAATCCACGCTTTACTCAAAATCTAAAAGAGATGTTTTAGCTTAACGCGAAAAACTAGTTATGAAGTTTTATGGCAATATCCAAATTTGAATTATAATCTTCTGGACGATGCCCAACATTAAATAAAGTTCAAATTTTATACTCTAATACAATTTAATTAGGTAATTTAAGATTATATTTACGGATTGCGAAGATATCTCCCCATAGTAATATCTCAAAAGTATTAACTTTTTTAGAATTTGCGTTTTGTTTTTATTGTGTCTATATATTTGTAAATACAGAATACAATTAAAAATATATAAATTGATAAAATGGCGCCTACTGTGTTTTATTAGGCTACTCCTATTACTATCGTATGGTGATAGTAATAAATAAAGCAGTTGGTACTCAATACAAAAAGGCAAAACAGAAATTCAAACGAAAACTTAGGTTGAACATGTTTGTTTCATGCAATGAACAAATAGGAAAGGGAAACTTCACAGTCTGTGACCATATTCCCGTTTTCTCCAAATACTTCATAGGTTAGGTTATTTGTTTTCAGTTTTTAAGCGGCGAAACATTTCACTGATATTTTTAGAAGTGCATTATAGTACTAATACTGTGATTTATACGGTACTGAATATGACATCATAGTGATCATTTTTATTTGTATTTTTGTAAACCTAATAAAAAGATTACAATATTATTCTCTTAAAAATATATGCATATACACATCTAAGTATCTATAACAAGGGGGGGGGGAGACAGCATATACGTTTTAAAATCAAAATATATTATTTACTTTGGTATACCTATATCGTCTAAGTACCGTATAGTGTAGAGACAGGATATCCGTAAATTCAACGTTATTATCGTTTCGTGTATCGTGCGCGTTTACAGTTAAATCGCCGCGATCGTTCGCTTAGAACGCGTTTAGGTTTATTTGTTTCATTTACAACCCAATTGTGTGTATATTATCATTGTGTATATGGTATACACGAAAGCAGACTATGGTCTCTAGTGACCGTGTCGTCTCGAAAATTGAAAATTCCTGTTATTGCGGTTTTTCTATGTGCGCGTTCTGTCGGTTATTATATTATTAATATATTTAGAGAATACAGTCTCGTGTCATATCCGCGATCCGTTAAGCGGTTTGGTATATGTTTGTTATCAATTTTTTTCTCTCTCTAAAACTACCAAAACAGTTTTCGTGTATAATATACATGTATAGCGACTCGATTTTCGATTAACCGCGCGAGCGATCGCTTTCTACCGAAAACTCGGTGGTTACCTTCAGTGTCTAGCAAAATTGGTACCCAATGCCAAAACAATTTACCAGCAAGTATAACAAAAAGTTAAATCTGTCCGTCATACGTTCATTTTAAAAATATTAAATTACAGAACTTTAAAAATGTTCATTGGTGCCGCTTTGTCCATTGCGCCCCGAGAACCTCTTGAACCTCTCTAGGTTCGAGCCTGGTTACCTTATGAGTGAATAACTCGAGGGGACAGACCATGTTTGGAGAAAAATAGCTTTTTGCAGAAAGCCTTGGTCGGGAAGTTAAATGAGAAAAGACCAAGGGATTGTCCAATACGGCGTTGAGCAGATAGAGTACATTAGAGTACATAGAGTAATAATAAAAGATTGAGTAGACACAGACAGATGGTTGAGTGTAGTTGAGACAGCGAGCTTAAAAATTAGAAGAAGACCGCTTACTTTCCATTTTTGAGCTGTTTATAAACATTATAATATTTTTTATTGAAATTTAGTTAAAAATATTCGTATGAACTTTATGTACTTGAAATTTGGACATAAAACTTATACTTACATTTTGTAGACGTGGTAAAATGTTCAACATTTTTTAGCCACTTTTGAGCTATTTATAGACATTTTAATTTTGCAAGTTTTATTTACTTTGTGAAAAACGAAAAAATTTGAGCTTAGAGTAGTATTATTTTTATAAAGGAATTTTAACATCAAATTTTGCTGAAAATCGTTCCTTGTATTGGGAATTTGTATTATTTGTTCGTCATTTTATTTAAATAATAATTATTGTGTTGACCAATTATTATTTTTGAAAGTTGAGTGAGACCTATATAAAGAAAAAAAAATCACTTATTGTGTAATTAGTATTTATAGTATATACTTCACTGAGTCAAAAAAACTGTTTTAACCACTAATCTTCATTTTTTATACTGCCTATCGGTATATAAACTACAACTAGTTTTTTTTTTAGAATATTACGACTAAATAAATGAACCGTTACTGCGCGCGAAGGCGACTTTATCATCATTTATTATTTATTTCTTTGCCCATAACCCGTTAGGTGTACATAAACCATACACTAATTACATAGGTACATTCAAAATGTTTTTAGCATTTACATGAGAATAGTTGTGTTTCGTGTACATAATGCGTGTACATTATGTGAAATGTGTATAAAAAAAAAAATAGTCCAGATTTTGAACTATATATTAGTGTGGACGATATTTGTTACTTTTACGTCGGATAAATTATAATATCGACAATTCGAATTTTAAAATAATAATTTATAACATTACGCACAAACGATGAATTATGATTGTTTAATTTTTAAAGTTTTGTCGTATAAAAAGTCGAATTCATATAATCTACATATAACGTCATAAAACGTACCTACCTAATATTTTTATACTTCGCGAAAATCGCATCGATATAGGATTTAGACTATGACTGAACAAGTCATATCACGAGTCATACAAGATTTTGACGGGACATTTACGTTTAAAAGATTTTTTTTTTTTACGTCCCGATGAGAGTTTATACGGGTTTTCTCGGGACAGTAGGAAATTACCTATGTATCTAAGAGTTTCTGTATTGATTTCTCGAATTTAGTAAAAGATGATACCTCTTTATCGAACGCCGTGAAGAACCAAGGAAATCGTTTAAATTAAACCGTTAGCAACCCTGGTACCACACGTCCCCTTAAGAAAAAACATTACTCCCAATTGGATTTCCCCGGGTAATTTGGAATGGGTGGGAAGTAGGTTATTATTATTATAGCTTAGCTGCTGCAGTGAACCTACACTTGTCTTGTGTTTATACAGTTACAAGTACGCGCCGGAAAGCTGCGAGCGATAATTCAAATTAAATTTTTTTTTTTCGATTTTCAATTTTTACCCGTATTTACGCATAGGTCATGTATATATTATAATAACGTTCCGAGGCTTCAATTATTTGACTAAATAAAAAAACAAAACAAAACAAAACAAAAAACAAATAGCTTAAAATTCGCCGACCTAAATGCACGGAGGAGCGAGATCATCCATCAAACGTCCGTCAAACATCGTATATAACGTTTTTGTTTGTGTAAATTATAAAACGGAATATAATAAGAGACACGATGGGAAAAATAAAACGTGATGGCGCTTCTGGCACGCCGCCCGCAAACATTATTTCATATTATATTATAAAACGCCAAAATACGAAGGATCCTCTTCCACTTCGTCTTGTCGTACTTAAAACAACAATATAATTTATTGTATTGTCGTGTTTCGAACGACGCGCGTTCGACATCACCGTCAGCGATTGCCACGTGTATACTTATACGATATATAATAATATACACATAGATATATATAAGTACGTTTTCGCGTATATGAATAAATTATTGTCGGCGATGAATTGGGAGTTATTAGAAAAAAAAAAAAATAATAATAATAATAATAAAAACGATAACAGTACAAAACGAACAGTCAGAGCACATACATATTATTATATATTTTGCCTATTCCCGACGATTTCAATGGGAATTCGTCACACGCATCCGTCTTACGTGCAGTTTACACCTATACATAAAACGGTACATATACGAAATTTGATTAGTTCGAACCGTGCACGTATAGGTTATAATACGCGGTAAAGCAAGTGGTGGGCGGGGGAAGCAAAGTAACAGATGCAGTACGCAGTGGGCTGTGGCAAAGTGGTGTTGTAGACCTGTACCTCTTATACCTCTATTGACGGACGTCTATTAAAAAATGTTTACGAAATCGCAATCATACACTCGTGTATATATTGTAATGATATGAAAACTGTTATTGAATATGAAAATATACCATTATACGCCCGTACATGCATTATGCGAACACAATAAAAAATACATTATTAGAATATTATAATGTATGCATAACTGCGTTGGTTTTGTTTTGCGCGGAGTACCTATACTATATTGTACATAGTGTTGTAGACCTCTTTCGTCATAACGAGTATCCTAGTCCTATTTATTCAAATTTTCTTTGATAAAAAAAAAAATTTACTCAAGTTAAGAACTGTATTTAGATGTTCACAGTTAAACTAAATTACAAGTCAGGTTTTTAATTATTTTAAGACGTCTAATTTAAATATGTAACTTAATTAAAGGAATTATATTCGGAGAATTTAATGTAACGTTGCCGACCCATAAAAAACTGTTCATTGAAAATTTTTATCTTTTAACACACTGTTCAATGTTCATATAGGTACAACCTATATGCCTATATGGGTTGCTACAACAGTGCCCACTCACGTGCGAAGAATGTCCGTCTTTTTTATAGTTAATTTTTTGCTGATTTTCTGTATAATTTGATTGGGCCATTTAGGTACTTATAGGAATACACAAATATCATATTAAAAATTCGTTATTAGGTATTTATACTTATTATTATCGCTATGCTAATAAATATGTATATTATAGTTAGTACCTTGCTTTATTTTATTCCTTATAAAGTATCTATATTTCAACGCGCACAATATTGAAAAGTTAGGGTTAGATAAGTGACGAGGTAAGTAACAAAGATCAAATAATTGTGCGAAGAATGTGAGTTAGTAGAGTTAATAACTAAGTTCAATGAAGTAGACGGAAGCGATATGGGGAGTGTTGTGTGTTAAAAAATATATCTATATGACTTTTATGATTCCAAGAGACGGTGAACGAGCAGGAAAATTTTGGGTAATGATTTAATCATCAACGCCTAATGGTTAAATTAAAAATGGTGAAATAAGTACAGATATAAAGCACTATGAAGAAGAGGTAAGCTTAGAAGTAGCTAAAATTTGGTATAATGGGAAATATGAGAAAATGGTGTGGGTGGATAGAATGAACATATTATTATAGGTAAAACTAAGATTAGATCGTCCCAGTTCCACTTTTGGGTTAAAGGTGATCGTTAGATACTCTGTTTTCAGGCAGCATCTGAAAATAAAAATGTTTTCACAAAATGCACGACACCATTATAATTCTTATGAACTTTTACCACTGCATACATCGAAGACGCACGATGCAAACCAGGTTATTATTTTTAAACTTTCTAATTGTAAAACTAAATACAATAATAATAAATGTTTAAAATAATTTACCGGTTTTAAGTTGGGTGGAAAAATGAAAATTGTAAAAAAAAAACTGTAACAATAATAAACTGACTTAAAATTTGATTTTGATTTTTTTTTTTTTTTAACTTTATATTACAAAAATTACATCGATTGATCAAATAAATAATTAAAATAAATAAAAATGTAATAATAATAACAATTAAATATAATAATAAATTAATTTTACTTAATCGAATCGAATATAATACTATAATATTTTGTATTCTTTAAAAATTGGATAAATAATATTATAATATTTGAATTGTAATAATAATAATTTAATTTAAAGTAATAATAATAATGACTCAATAAAGAATTCCATTGTTTTGTGAGAAAATTGAAAACAATGCGCGTGAGCACATCGCCGTGAAAGTTAAAATAATGTATAGAAACAATATTGTACCAGTGATAAATACGACACATAGAGAACATTATCTAAGTGAAATTAAAAACTCTCATTCATATTATACTACACCATTTGTTGTTATCAAATATATTTCGAGAAATACTTTTAGTTTGGCAGGCAATAATATTGGCCATGGTCGGGAAATTAATGAATACTATTAACACAGTTAGGTGTTAGTTTATTGAAAATAGGAGTTAAACATATTAATACCGTTTTATCATAACTAACTATAAGGAAAGTGCAAAATAGATTTAAAAATTTAATTTTTATCCTTTTATTAATTTAAATTTATATTACTATGATTTCTTTTGGTTTTACTAAGATGTTTATTTTTCTCTTTTTTTCTTGTAGTCTGTGAACACGTTTTTTCTTAGTAAACTTGCTCAAATTTTTACATGTAGCAACTTTTCTAAAAGTTCAAGCCGTCTAGATGGTATTCTAAACAGGTAATTTTTTAAATAAAAGCACATAAGCGAAAAAAGAACGTAGGAAAACGTACAATTTCACGATTTCATTATTTTATAAAAAAACGGATGAAGTTTTCTACCAAAAAAAATGAATCGAAAAAATGACAAGACACCTTTTTTGTTGCCTTTTTGATTTACTTTTTTACGGTATCATTGCCAAAACTTTTGAGCTTTTAAGGAATTTAAATTTTTGGGAGTTTTTTTGCTGTAGTTTGGTTATGAATATATGTAGAGAATTGAAACTTTTTAATAATACTTATATAGGATTTACCTAGACGTGATAAAATGTCTAAAATCATTGGATTTTTTTTTTTTTTTTTTTTAATGAGCGTGTTGAAATCAAATTTAAACGTAAATCCCAAAAAAAAAATACGGAACAGGTTCAGCCACTGTTATAGATAATTTAATGTATACTTGTAAGCACCAATAAACCATTGCTTGTGGAAAAACGGTTCAGTTGATTGTGATGACAACAATATATATGTAATCTTATAATAAAATATTTAAATAAGCTTTATATATTTTCTTTAATAATATGTATTTAATGTTGTACCGATTTTTCCAGTTTTCGTACATTTTTCCCGGTTTTTCCATGTTTTATCCTGGTTTATACATTTGCTGGGAAAACTTAGGAAAATCGAAAAATGACTTTTCTAAAGTACCTCGCTAGTGAAAGTTTCTTTTAGAAACATTTTTATCATTAAAAGTTGGAACAAAAGTGCTAGTAGACAAGTTTTGCACAAAAAAAAAAAGACCGTAATGTATTAGTAATATATTTCGTACATTTTCCCGTTCTTTTTTCGGTTTTTCAAATTTGATGAGAAAATTCTTGAGAAAATCGAAAAATAACCTCCTTAGAGTACCTCCTCACGCAGATTTCCTTTCAGAAAAGGTGCTACACATGGAAACCCGAGCAAGTCTTCTGATAGAAAATTTGCGCACAGATAAAAAAAAAATAATATGTAATGTAATATTACAAAATAAACATCTTTGTAAAACTATAAGCTTCTTCGCTCCTCTCAAAATCTAAAATTATACATAGTTAAAATTTAAGATTTTTTAATTTAAGATAAAATAAACATAACTATTTCCCTCGTTAATACTAAAGTCTTGTTATTTCTTAAAAGGTTATATAATTAATTAATTATAGGTATCTATACGAGTATATTCACAAATATTTGTAAGTATTTATTCGTTTTTTTGTTTTTTTTTTTTTTTTGCACTAAAGCGCCATAATAATATGTTCAAATGTCAATAAAAACTTTTTTAAAGTTTGGGTTTTTACGTCGCGGACAGCAGGTTTTTAGCATTTATAGTTTTTAATATATATATATAAAATTCTAAAAACAAACCATGTAATGTAATATACCTAATCTCGATCTCGTACGTTGTCGTTTTACCGCGTATCATTGTCGAAATCGGGAGAAGACGATATAGGTACGTGCGGAGTTTATAATAAAGTGTCCATCTGGAAATTTGCAGTATTTTTTTTTTTTTTAACAACGGTACATTACTAATATTTCAGTACTTTCATAAACAGAGCTCTAGTTTCACTTATATCCGTTCCAAAAAATACATTTCAAGACACGATTTTATTCGCATACAAACGTAGGTATAACTAAATCCGAAAAAAATTACACTGACATTTTTTTAATATTATTTAAATCACGGCGAAAACGATTTGTGTGGTCATTTTGGACTAGAAAAGAATCGGATATTAAATAGAACATATTAATAGGTATCACTATATAATATTATATATATTCTAGACTAGAATACATATTTCCAATATATAAATTACGGGCATATTTTTTTTTTTTTAAAGGCTAATGCAAGTAAATCTATGAAAATTGCAGGTCTGTACGATTATTTTCAACCGAATTACAACAAAAAACCAAAATACAAAATAACAGAAACCGTTATCACGTAAATTTCATCGGTTTTCCTAATATTATTAAGTAAAAATACTCGGGAAAGGAAAAACTCACTTCCTCGAGTGTACCAACTGCATTCAAAATGCTACAAAAAGACTCTATCGTGTTATTTTTTGATTGTCAAAACATCGCTGGTAAATAAGTTATTTACAGACAGAAAAAAAGAATCGCACACATAGTAAGACCAACACATTTTTCGTTTCCTTCAGAATCTAAAAAGACTGACTGCACTGGCTTCGGAGAAAATCTTTATAGTATTAAATACTTAAGTGTTTTTCAGACGTCCGTCACGATCGTATAATATAACTTCACGCGGAGACGAAAATTTCGTGTCGCGTGCAGGTATCTATTATTATCATCACTCGGTTATAAAGTAATATGGGTACCTAATAACTCTAGCGGGTCTCGTTTTATATTATTAATAACATTATTGTCACTACAATGGACGACCCGATATGCGCGAAAATCGGATAAACGAAATCGTCGGGTTAATCGGTTATATTATTACTTATTATTTTTTTTTCGTTTTCGGCGGGTGACAATCAACTGCAACTACCAATACGTAAGTAGTCGCCGACACGATGGCCGGTCCGGCTTAAAATCATTATTATTTATTATTGTCGAAAGGACATTACGCATCCAGGTCACGATAAAGCCAATTCTTTTCATGCGTGATACAATACGAAATTCCACTAGGCATTATAATACACCGGGCATCCATACGACGTATAGCCCGTGGATCGGACGACTCGGGAAACTTTCCATCATCGTCCATTTAAACGACCATAATAGTTATAATAATGGTAATAATATTGGGAAACGAATGAAAACGAACGGTCGAAATCGCGTCGGGCGAATAAGGCGTGTATATACAGGGCGATTCTCTTATCACGAACCAGCGATAATTTGCAGTATATAAGATGATTTTGTTTTTTAGTTTTGTTTCCGAACGTTACAGGCTCTTTTGGACGAGCTATAAATATAGTAAAAACGTAATGAAGTCACATTTAAAATCTTTAAAGACTTTAGAGCTTTTTGGAGTTTTTAAATGCTTTATTGTGATTTTTAAGTGCATATAAATCCGTGTCCTAATAATAATATTATTTCTACGTCGATATCATTAAACACCGAATATTTTGATTATTTAGTAAATGCTGAATCAGATATCTAATGTGGGAACATCTGTAATAAAGCGGAAAAATTATATTGGTTTGTTTATAAAATTTAAAACAAAAGATTTTGAATATTGTAAGTGAATTGTTGTATTTATGTTATTCAAATCATACAAATACATTATTGGTTATTGAATAAATAGTATTTAATACTTACAGAGAGTAGAGTTTTTCGAAAAATGTTTTGAAAGCTTTTTTTTATATATAATTCATAGGTTATGTTATGCATAAATATTCATCAATTTATGGATTCTCCATCAGAAATTGAAAATTGTGTTGGAAGATGATTATGTCAAGTGTTTCAATAGATTTCTTACTTATAGTTATTAAAAAAAAAAAAACCCCCGGTGACAATAAAATATAATTATCGAAAGTAATAATTATAGGTACGTGTTGTAGCCGACTGCATACATACTGCTGTATATTAACTGTGCGGGAACTGACAATTATTTTCGTATAATATGAAATTAGGTGTGTAAAATTATATTACGCATCACATCGAACTGTGAAACGATCGCGTCATCGTATACCTATAAATACTAAAGAGTCGACTAATTTAATATTTTAACGGCAGCGGTACACTCGAGTAAAAAAGAAAAAAAATGTTTGGTATAATATTATATTATAAGGTGTGTTGCAGTACACATGCAAACGTTCACTGCATAAGTAATATATTAATATCGATCCCGCGCCTTTACGGTTTTACTGCCCGCGTGTAAGTCTGTAATTTATCTGTTCGTTATAAGTTTAAAACAATAATATTACCGGTACATGAAGAGTAAAAACTATCATTATTACAATAGAAAACGCGTGCTAAATAAACGTTTTCGCATTGTGAGAAAAAAAAAATGTACTTACACGCGTTGTATGAACGTGCAAATAAATACGTTACCGTTCGATCGGTCGTATATAATTATTTAACTGGATAGGTACCTAGCTAATATGGTTGTATTCGTTATTTTCGCATTTAATTTCTGAACGGAGCGAGAATTTTATATACACAATAAATTATACGACGAGTGTTTTTTTTTTTCACTCGCGCGCTTGCGTTTAACACGATTAATCGATTAGCCGTGTTAGTAATTAATAATCAATAATGTTTATATATAAATCGCATACTTATATAATCGTAAATATTGGATCAAATGACGTATATAAACGATTTTAACAATACATAGGTATAGGTACACAAAACAGAATACACCGCAAAGATCTCAAAAATATTTGATGAAATTATTACTGTATAATATGGTCGGTTACCCGGCAAAAACTCGTCGATTTTAACAAATTTTACAAAACTGTTGCGAAAAAACTGTTATTAAGAAAACCATAATGAAAATCGAAAAATGATTTCCTCAATGCAATAATGGTACACAAAAGTTCTTAAAAAGTTTTTAAAAACCAATTAATTTTTGGGGGGGAGGGCGAAGAGAAGGGAACATACGAGTGAGAATATTGTAACATTCTATACAAATTAGTGCATATTATAAATACTAGAGCGTTAGTGAAATTGTAACTTAAAAAAAATAAAACATTTTTTTTTTTAGTTATACCAACGGTACCTAATAAAAATGCAGTTCTTTACGGTGTACTTACATCGTATTTTTTTGTATACATACAAAATCAAATGATTTAAACGAGAAAATATGGTAAGAATCTTACCATAATATCTTACCGTAAGATATTAAGGAAAATCTCGAGTATAACTGTAAATGCATTAGGTAGTGTATTTCGAAATAATACACTATTTCATTACAAAATTAATTTAAATATTTAGTAGTTTCCAATCTGAGGGTCACGGTTCACAAACGGGTCATGAGTGCTAATTAGAAGGCTACCATAAGTATCAGGTATGTATATGTATATCGTATTATTCAAGTTCTATTAAAAGATTATTGAACTGATCGTCTGTAACATGTAAAAAAAAAAAAATTAGGTGGTCGCAATTCGTAAAAGGTTGAAAATCACAGATTTAGCCCACTAAAATATAGTAGGTTAGCTCAAACAATATATTACAATCGTAGTTTAAATACATAATTTTATTTATAATTAACAACATTCGATGATTATAAATAAAATACCTATTATTTTATAGATATTTAAATATGCGTAAAATCTTTAAAATTGTTTTTCTTGAAATATGGATTTTTGTGTTGCAACACTAACAGAACTACGGCCATAAGATAATATCATAATATCTTTTTGAAACTTCTTTCAATGAATATCAAAATAATTTTTATATTACTTTGCTTATTTGCATTCATTTGCTATAACATGTATGGGCGAAAGACGGGGTCCACGGCTAGACTAAATTGATAATTTTCGAAAGGAATACACTTATAGAAAACTGTATTATGGACTTATATGTTAAACCCCGAAACTGCAGATGATTGACGAATACGAGCGCAGAAGACACAGACTTATACAGACTTCAAAAACATTTTTCGACGGAAGCTGCAATAGGCCCGAACAAAAGCCGAAAAATAAAAAAATATATTTATGTATTTTGATTATCCGTCTAAAATTCAATAAAACTTGATATTATAGTATATTGTAAGTAGTACAACGCAGAGATTACGCGCCGTGAAATTCGAGTTAAATAATTATAGATTTCATTTGGAATCGATGTGATTTAAGCTTATAAGTGTAGTCTGCGAATGTTTCCAATTTTTTTTTCCCATTTTTTCCGCCATCGCAATTTTCTACGTTTTTACAATCACATTAATGATAGAGTATAGTTATTTACGGCTTCTTCAAACGACGGCTTTAAATTTCTGACCGATATATTTTATTTTATTGTTTTTTTTTCTCTCTCGCTCTCTTATTGAAAACCATATTATTGCTCGATTGATTGAATTTCCGCGTTTTTCGGTCACTTAACCAGACTTTTTTTTATGGCGTTCGGACGCCATGTTATAAATCAACGCGTTAAGTTATAATTGTATATTCATTATAAATAACTAATCAAGTATATCGGTATTTAACTTGGATTACTAAGAGTGTATAATATAATAGTATAATACATAGAGAAATACAAAGAATCTGTGCTGCGCTTCATGTATTATAATCGTAATATAATATCCATTCATAAAACGCATACACAGATTTACAGGGGGTATTCGCTGTTGAACTTATTCGACAAAGTTTTTATTTATCGATCCCGTGAAAAAGCGATAAGATTAGTAAGCCTGATAACTACAGATTTAGGATATTAATGACTTTTGCATTTTTTTCCCTTGATCCTATAAAATACCATCTGGGTTAAAAATTAATTTCATACTCCCCTGATTTAGAATATACTAATTTTATTGAGAATTTTTTTTTTTTGCTAAACGTCATTTTTTATATTTTTTACATCATTTTTTTCATATTATAGAACAGAATATAAAAGAAGTTTTTGTACAATGTGAAGCATTTACTCAAATTTTAGATTTTAAAGAAAATTTTTGTATTCAAAAAAATGATTTATTACTAATAACAATTAATTACTATTGGGGGGTTTCTTTGTGATTAAATTTATCGCGTACCGATTAGGTTTACCGTTTTCATGTTATAATTTATTATACACGCTTTTCGAGAACCTAACGCAACCTAGCCACCAATTAAATAGTTTTTACTTATTTAAGTAGATTTGTTTAGCAATTTTTTGAGTATATTTTTTGCGGTTTTTAAAGCATTTTTACATATTTTTTCAGGGCATTTTGGTGTGATTTTTAGGTCATCAACATCCTATCTTTACTGATAACTATTAACTAGATATGAGAGATTCGATATGATACTACATGATACTTTCGATAACTACGATACAGTATCGAATATCGAACACGACGTAATAACCGATTTCGATATCTTATAATTATTTCAAAACGATAAATGATAAAGTTCTAAGCACGTCATGTTTAAATAATTAAGATTGAATAAATTAGTAAGTATTTTTTTTATGTATTTTCATATCTAAATTCCAAATAGTGCATTGTTATAATAAATAATATTAATATAATATTCATATTTGTATTCTGTTTTTTATTTTTGAACAAAAATATCGAAAATCAAGTAATGAATTGTAAATTTTTGGTATCGCCAATCTCCACTAATGATACAAAAAAAAAAAATTAATAAATAACTATAATTAACGTATACGTATAGTTAGATATTTTAATATAACATGTAAGTACCTAATACTATATAAAATAGTTATTGTCTCATTAGGTCATCTAACTCCGGTCCGGATTATATTCCCACATAAAGTTTTATCGATGCCTATCGCACGTTACACACGTACGAACAACGTGCCCCTATCGATATCCTTTACATTAAAACGGGTTCGAATTGCAAAAATAATAATGGCGTGCGGGATTGGATACGAGTATATTATATTATTATTATAATAGGTATACCTATATAACGCGGACACGATACTGAAACTGTGAAATGGATTAAACACAAAAAACTGCGCGAAGTACACACAATATCATTATAATATACTCGGTTTTTTATAACGACATTATTACGGGAATAATGAGCATCGCTACAGATAGGTATAAAATTGAACAGTCGCTTATTGAAATAAAAGAACAAATATTAATAAAAAAAAATACTGAGAAAAGTGCGAGTTTTAAAATTATAGTGGGGGATCTTAACATCGATACAAATAAAAACAACTATTGGAAAAACAATTATATTCTATCTTTGTTAGGACAATTTGGTTATGTTTCTTTAATAAAAGAAACGACTAGGTATCTATGCCGAACCCGTATAGATCACATTACACAGACTCTAGTAAGAACGGATTCATTTAATAGTATATTGTCTGTAATAACACCGGTGGTTATAACTAGAGCGCGGATTTATATTCTCTTAAAATAGCCAAAATATGATGCTAAAATTCTCTTAAAATTTTGAATATATAAATGTAATATTCTCTAAAAATATTATTAAAATATACAAAAATATGTTTTTATATCAATATATTCTATTACCATTAGTACTTATGTGCGAAAAAAATGTAATAAATAATAATTGACAAAATCAATAACATTATTAAAATAATAGTAAACTCATTTTTTTAGATCGTTATTTCGGCATTTCATTAAATTAAAACTTGTAAACTAAAGCACAACAGCTGTAAAATATAAAAAAAATTTAATTTTAATTTTATTAGACTTCGAATACAAAACGATAACTCGTTATCATTAGAGGAAAACATGTGATAATTGGCGCGATAACAAATTTTTATCAATTTATTATTCGGGCCGTAAGTAGTAAGTTGTTTGTAAAATGATAACAGACATAAAAAATTTGATTAACAAGACGTGTATCAACGTCATTTACCGTTTTCGTAATATGATAAATAATAACTTTCGCACTTCATTATCATTTGCCAATTATCAGATCGCAGTGACATTGAAAACTATCGTACGATGTACCCATTAATAAATTATTGTAAAATAGAAAAAATTTATCACAGCGATTGATATGTATATAGTTTTTTAATTCCTGGAGATTTTAAGTTCATACATTTTTAATTAGTTAAATATGCAAAAAAAAAAAAAAAATGATTTTATATGAATGTACTCTTTTAACATCAAAGTATGCACATATATGCAAAATACAATTTTGTATTCATATTCTTTGTACTGTGAATCGTTGATATATCTTACTCTCATGGTTGTGTATACATCCGTTAAAAACATGTTTTACATAGAATTCCGCGCTCTGACCATTATCCGATAATTCTTAATATGGGTGACTTATCAAAAGATCGATTCAGACCGCTAAACCCTTGTGTAATCAAAAAGCTCAACCTGGATTTATTTGCGGTAAAATCGATAAAATCCGAAAATCGGAACCATATTATAGAATGTAAAAATGTTAACGTAGCAACAAACGTATTCCTTCGACTTTTAAAAAATATTAAAATTGTAGCACTATTAAACTTAAGGTATAATAATAATAATAATACTCATCCCATAATAGAATGAAAACTGCGTACTGTTTATAAAGCTGCCATTGAACCCATTACATTATACAGTACGGAATCATTAGACGAGGTGGGACATTTGAGGACGTTTTAAAGACACCGAAAATAAATCAAAATGCCTTGTTGATTAATCGCTTTTAATAAGGCCTTAACGGCGAGATAAGATCCAACACTGCTGGGCACATCGATCGATGTTTATTAGGTCGTGCGATTCTCTTTATAATTAGACGCTACGACGACACTGAATCGAGACGGTGATTTCGCGTCGGATTGTCCGACACGCCGAGAATAATCGCGGCATGGCGAGAACCACGCGAACTTTCGATAATCTAGAGGCGAACGATGTGCCCGTGCCCGTACAGTGCGTAACAATAATATACGCAGACGGGGAAAGATGTCGCGAAAATGTTTCGAAACGCTCGAAATCGATCGCCGCGGCCGCAATTTAACATACGAGTGTAACTAAGCGTTTGTACGCAGTATTTCTTGCAATACGTGTGTGTATGTTGGTGTGTGTGTGTGTGTGTGTGTGTGTGTGTGTGTGTGTATATCTAATATATATTATACGGTACGAAACGCGTAATCGTGCAGCAAACGTGTCGCGCCGTCGTTTCGGTTTTAATTTCGATTTTCACCCGTGTGATATCGATCGGATACCTATATATCCGTACAACGCATTGTAACAGCGATGGCCACCGCCATTATCATCGTCGTCGTCGTAATAATAATATGTCACTCGAACGAAAATAAAACGAAACCGTGTCGGAGCGGCGGCGGCGGCGGCGGCGCGATTCAATACACGCGGTATACTGAAACCGCGGTCGCGCTGTAAACCGAAAACGGACGCTTTTTCGCGAACATTTTTTTTTTTACCGACCCGGGATTATCTAGACCGAAAATAAAGTTGCGGCGGTCCGTGCGCGAGCACGTGTGATCGTATGAACCGTCTCGAGTTTATCTTTGTACCGCGATCGCGGTATACGGTGTATAATTGTTCGCGGACCGCGGGCTTCTGCGTTTTCGGGAGAAATACCGTCGTATTTACCTATCTACCTGACTACCGATAATCCAATTAACGGCGGCGGCGGCGGTGACCGCCATCCAACGGGGGAAAAAAAAAAAAAAAACACTGCAGCAAACGCAAAAAAATAAGAAAATACATCGAAATTCGATCGACGGATATGCGCGGCGGCGGTAATCATTTCCGAACGCGGAATTCACACGCGCGGACGAGAAACGCAGACGAAAAAAAAAAAACAACACTGCAGCAAACGCAAAAAAATAAGAAAATACATCGAAATTCGATCGATTTCCGTTTTTTTTTTTTTCTAGCAATAATATTATTACCTATATTTATACGACGCGGGAAATATTATACGCTATTATTATTATTCTGCGCGCAAATATACATGCACATAATATTATGCGTCTATAAATAAAAATGGCCGTGGCAGAGAAAGTATAACACAAAATCAATGTAAACCGCGCGATATACCTGTGTATGTATTATATAGGTAATGTACTCTGTGTCTAGCCGCCGTATTGTGTGCCGCAAAATAATAATAATAATAATAATACCGGCAACAGGCAGGTATTATATTATAATAATGATATGATAAGACGTGGGCGGCCTGGCGGAGAACGCGATGCTAACGCGGTCCTCGTGCGATTTTTTTTTTTTTTTTACCTCCTTCCCGCCCCGTCCGCCGATCAGACGACGGGCGACGACGGTTCGGTTTCGTTTGCGGCAATTTATTCGCCTTTTTTTTTTCCCCCTTCATTTTTCCTTCCCGTATTCATCTCGGCGACGCGCGACGGCAACGAAAGTCGTCACTTGACAGCGAGTTCTACGACAAGCAGAAACTTCAGGGTTCATCACGCGCGCGCGCGTACTCATTTAGGCACACGCGTCATATTAATAACAATATTATTACAACGTAAACTGCGACGACGTGCCGCGCCGGCCGCATTATCGTTATTATAATATTCCGGCGGTGCTCGGACCCTCGGCGCGGTAACAATAATTACGCGAGCCAAATGAGACTCACGATTTTCTGTGGAAAAAAAAAAATAAATAAATAGTAATAATAATAATAATAAAAAACGAAAAACACACACGCGTGCGACGACGTCGCCGTCGACTGTCACGCGCGTTAAGCCCGGCGCGAGCCGCCAGATCGAACGCGTTGATATCATTATGTTATTTACTATAACACACCGGTGCCCCCGGGGGCACGCATACTCGGCTAATAATAAAATAATTACCGCTGATAACTCAATCGGCCGGCTTCGGTCCCCGCGGGCGGTTTTCAACACGCCCGTACGAATGAGTACGCCGCGAGTGGTGTTGGGGGGAGGGGAGGAAACTGGTTGAAAATCGTAACAACGCGCGCGCGAATCGCAATTAAATCCTCTTCCCCGCCCCCCCCCCCCTGACCGCAACGCATCGGACCTACACGCGAATCGAACCGACTTCCTCACTTTAGGTACCTCCGTTTTCATTTTTTTTTTTTCTATTTTAAACTCTGAATGGAGCGAAGAAGCTTATGGTTTTACAACGGTGTATTTTTTTTTTTTTGTTTTTATCTGTGCGCGACTTTTCTACCAGAAATCTTGCTCCGATTTTTACAATGGTAGCACATTTTTCTGAAAGAAAATCTGACTGGGAAGGTACTTTAAAGATGTAATTTTTCGATTTTCCCAGCAAATGTGAACAACCGGGAAAAACGTAGAGTAAACGGGAAAATCGGTACAATATTAAACAAATATTATTAAAGAAAATATATTATGCCTATTTAATTACTTGTTTTACCACAATGTGACACATATATCGTTGACAAAGCATCACTTTTAACTGAACTCCGCTCAAAATCGTTTTTTCGTTAGCAATGGGTTATCGTTTCTTACAGTATATGATAAATTACCTATAACAGTGGCTACACCCATCTCCATTATCCTAGGACAGCTTTTTTTTTTTTTAGTTTGGAGTTATTGGAGTTTGTTTAAAAATCGTTTTAAAATTATACGAAACTAAAGACAGTTCGCACAACGGTTTCTTAACCCCTTCATTATAATTCATAAGAGTATTATTTTAAGTAGGTAGGAAATTAAGATTCAAAAACAAATATGAAAAACTACACCATCATAGTAAAACTAATAACATTTATTGCTACGCTTAAATATATTAATATAATGTTATTTATAAGTTAGAATACGCACAAATATGTGCCCGAATATAATATGATAAAAAGAATCAGAATCTAGGCACATGAAATGGATTTGTAGGCCGTAGGCCGGCGGGGGGACACCTAGAATTTATTTGGGAAAAGAGTACAGCGACGAGTCAATAGTGCAAATAATCTCATTTTCGATGGAATCTTACCTTAAGTTCAGTTTACCCGTCAGTTCGTGATGAGTACAAGTTTAAAGCATTTAATAGTCGTGAGGGACATGTTCAACTTTTAGAGTAAAAGCAACAAAACTCAACAATTTTCGCTGCAATCGTCCGACTTGACTTTTGCCACACACAGTGTGTGGATCTCATATACAACGGCATCATAATGTAATATTGATCTAACAAAAGCACAATAAAATATCTTTTTAAAATTCACTAATTTAAACTCACTACAAATTCACATAACAAATACACACAGTTTTAAAGCATTACAACGTGTTGCCTCTAATACTAAGATCAAGTACATTCCACCAGCGAAGCACAGTGGAGTATTTACAAATAACATAACATATCCAAGGTAATAAATTTCTTGTAAAAGGACATACAGTAACGTTTATTTTATCAATATTATTATTTACATACTTACATTATGATATAAAAGATAAACCGGTTTTAATTTTGGTCGGGTTTAGGTTTATAGGTAGAAATTGAGTTTCGTATTAACTACACGAAACGAGTCGCGGACATAAATGACATAAATCCTAAATTTTATAATAGTGTCTGTAATGAATAGAAAAAAAAAAATCGTAAACGTACAATATATTTTAGACGATTTCAAAAAAAGAGCTTTGGTGGAAAAAAGGGTTTAGGAATTTGAATACTTAATATTATATAAATAAAAATAATATATAATATAGTAAATAAAGACATTGTTATCATCAACTATCTAAATAAAGTTCCGTAGCCATTTCATTTTTATATTCTGAACGTAGCGAGGAATGTATTGGTTTTATTATGCACGCGTTTTTATTTTATTTAATGATTTATCATATAGTCACGGATAAACCACTGTTTTGAATTGGAGGCAGAAAGTCGGGATGATATTTAAGATACGGGTTAATTTAGGTTATATAAATACTAAAATTAATGATAAATCATTGCTATCAAATTGAATTTTAGCGAAGCTCGATAAACTGATAAGATTATAAATGTTTTTTTTTTTCAATAAGATAACTCAAAAATCAATTAAAATAAAACCCCGTTTTATCGTAATTTTTAAAACTATTAAAAACCAATTTTGGAAATTGAAACAAATTGTACAAATTAATTACTACCGAGTAAATTTGCTAAATGAAAAATCGTTTTCCGAGAAAAAAAGAACACTACTCCGTACGTATACTCAATATCTATCCTTCACTACAATTCAGAATCTTAAGTGAGAATATAATTGAGAATAATATAATAGTTGTTCGGAATTATAAACAAAAATGTAATACAATTCGACTATTGTAATACACTAGATATATAATAATTTAATTGAGTAATTTATTTCGAATTATTATCGTCCGCACTATTAAGTACTGTACTATTGGGTTTGTAAACTCGTTTATATATTATGTCTGAGAGTAATTTTTGAAACGAATGTCTACACGTCAAATCAAATTATACATATCTATAATGATATATAAACGTAGGTAAACGATGTATTTACAATTTTGTTTGCCAGACAAACAAAAAATATGTACAAATAATTATCTCGGTTCAATTGAAACGGTATATATTTTAAACTAGCTATATGATACCACTAAGAAATACAACACAGAATTCTCGATGAGTTACACAACTGTACGCTAAATAATACATTTGTTACGGGCAAAAGCCGAAATCGAGCAAATCTCGGAAATGCCCGGACAAAACGCGAAGTGTCAGAGTATGCTTTCTGGTAAAAAAGTTTTCAAATAAAAAATAAAAATCATTGTAAAACCGATATATTCATTGGTCCACTCAGAATCTAAACATTTAGTACAACAATCTGAACAAAAGCAAAATTTTAAAAGAACATGAGAAAAAGTTATTGATAGATTAATGGTACAAGCGAAAACAATTAAATCAATGAGTGAAAATAAATGTCCTTATTTAACAGTCGATATGACAGTGAAAATTCCAGTGTCTTATATTGACAGAGGAAAAGTCGATGCAAATAACATACTAGTTGTTATAAGAGACGGATTTACACAATTGCCTTCCCTAGGCAAATTTTATTTTGTCGCCCCATTAAACTTATCAATGAGAAAACGAATTTTCAAGTACTTATTTAACATAACTACTAAAAAAAAGTATACCATATAAACTGTTCTAATCAAACAAATATTGTTTATAAAATATAGTGTTTACTCGTCAATAATATCCGAATATTAAGTCTATCCGCCTTGAAAGCTGTGTTGAAAATAATCAAATATCTAATCAGAATAGACACATGGATAATATTCTTTACTATTCTTTACTCGGCTGCCCTCTATTTCATAGTCACGAAGAAAAATATTCTAACAATTTTATCTTTTGGATAGAAAATAGTTGTCATTTTGTACACGTATTGTGTAACAACCAAAACTTGATAAATATGTATAAAATTAAATTAACTTTTGGATTATGAAATTGATTCTATAAAAAATGGAATTTTATCATCACTACATACTAGAAATCAAATATTTTCGTTCAACGACTAATTTGTTACTAGCAAAGATGTACCGAATACTATTAAGGACAACGAGTATTAAAAGTTCACTAACTGGGGGACAAGGATTTGTTTTTTGTTTTTGCAAAAACTAAGTGTACTACAAGAAGATACAAATGTAAACAAATAAATATTATCTGTAGTTCAATATGTTATAGTTCGAAAATGTATAGTAAACAAATAAAGGTTGAATGAATGTAAATGAGGTTGGTCACAACTAGGTTTATCCGCACAAAAGCCGAAATATGACGTTTTACCCAAGTATCGACACTTCGCGTTTTCCCCGGGCATTTATGAGATTCGCCCGATTTCGGCTTTTGCCCGTAACACATATTCTGTTCGAAATTTGAATCCACCAGAAATGTACTTGTCTATAAATTATAATGTTCGATTTATTTTAAATTACAAAGCCGTGTGCAATTATTAGTTGCGAGAATTTCGACTGACAATGCACGATATGTCCGTTTTGTAATTATTGTACAACAAATAAAAAGCGGCCGGAAATGACGTTGTATTCATTACGGAAGGAAAACCAACTGCAAAATAATATACATACATAGGAAATGGCATCACCGATTGAAATGACATCGGTTTTGTAACGTGTGTACTGTGTAGGTTGTTTCGCAATAATTACTGTTATGTTTCTGAATTTTAATTGATTTTAATCTAGTTGGTAAACAAGAAAGTCATTTTTTGATTTTCTCAGTAGTTTTTTTTTAATAATTGAGCAAAACCAAAAAATACGTAGTAAGAACGGCAAAATGTACGAAACCAATTCTTTTATTATTTTCAATTTTTTTTTTTATTTGTTGTAATTCAGTTATACATATTTTTAGAGATTTAAAATTTTGACAGAAGAAATATATTTGCCTTTTCTAGACGTGGGTAAATTTTAAAAAACTTGAGCCATTTTTGAGCTATTTATAGACATTTATATTTTGCGACTTTTTTACGTAATTTTGATTCTGTAAGTAAACTAAGTGGATAAAATTGTGATACAAACAGAAATGCTTGACATTTAAACAGGTTTATTATAAGTCGTACTTTGTAGTAAAAAAAAAAAAAAAAATGCAATGTAATATATTTTTTTATAAGTTTTAATATTTTGGCGAAAATAGTAAATATTACAACTTTTCAAAGCATTAAAACCGAATTTCGCTCTAAATAGTTCTCCATTAGTAATTGTTTATCGTAGGTTACAGTTATAAATTAAATAGCTTTATGTGTCCGACCTTCCCAACTACCCACCTACAACAGTGGTTAACTCATCAGCTGTATTAATATAACGATATCCAGAGGCCTGGGGCCGTGGCCCTCTCTGCACCCCCTTAATCCGGGATTGGTTAAAATATCTTGCGAATATATTTCTAAAAGGGAAATCAGACGAAAAAAACGAATTCAAATGAAGTTACGATTTAAGGGTAGACAACAATATGTATAAGAGACTCGGTCTCTTAAAGAGAGGGAATACAAATATGATTTTATGATTTTTTCTCTTTTCTTAAATTCGCTAATAATAGTAATTTGTTTCGATATAATCGTCGAACAGAGCGATACGCAATAACACAATATTATTATTTAGTGGGTATAAATTATAATAACATACTATTAGGGTATGTGTTATTGAAACGACGTCGCTTCGTCGTCGGTCAAGTTTGTCCATTGTCACATTAGCCGAGCTGTGTGTATCCATTTTTTATGCAATTTTATATATTATCATATACGAATTTTTTTTTTTTCGTCCTCGGAAGACGATATTTTTAATTATGTTGTCCACGACGCGATAGAACAATCGAACGCGCGCACGGTTCTAACCGCGTCTGAAACAAACGTCGCGTCCTAGTTTTGCAATTCCACCACAACGGTAATATGACGACGACGCGTTGATAAAAATTATTGTTCTTTTTTTTTTCTCTCTACTTGGGTACTGCAGCGGGCAGAATATGAAGTCGTTATTTTTATGGACACGTTACACTTAACACGCCTGAGTAATTTTATTATTATTTTTTTTTTATTACTTAAATCCAATGTATTATTATTATTATCATTTTTTATTTTTTTTTTAAATATCTGATATACGGAATGTTATGATATTTTAGAATATATAGGCACGCGGTCCGTTAATTGCGACGAAATGTACAAGAAAAAAAAAAATACAAATCAAAATGTAACGTTTGGACTTTTTTTTTCTTTTACGGCCGAGCGTAGGCGGTAGTCCGTGTGTGCCGTACGTGCTCCTCGCATGGAAAACACGACGTTATTATAATATTTTTACGCATACGTATAAAAATATAAAGTTCCGTATTTTTATCATTTTTTTTTTCTCGTTTTTTTTGGCGTCGCAATGATATTATACGCGAGTTATACATGCGGTTTTTTAACGACGGCGCATATTATATACCTACACTTCCTCGCTGTATAACAATATTATTATCAAAACCGTTAACGGCGCGCTGCGATAAAAACAAAATGCGCTTGATTGGGCTCATCCTACAGCGGCAGCAGCAGTAGCAGCAGCAGCAGTAGCATCAGCGGTGCATATAATATTATAATAATATATATTATTATTAGGTATATAGGCCACGTCAGTACTCCTAATACAAAACCCAGTGAACCACGTACCTACAACAAAATATATACGTATATAATCGTCATTACAGAAATTAACGGAGTTAATTATAATAATATATAATATATATAAAAACTGATAATTATAAGTTCGTTAAACCCACGGCGCGTTTCTTTATTACGGTATCGAGCGGTTTGGCGATGAATAATATACACAATAGCAAACACGGGAAACACACTGCAGATGATAAGGCGGTGTATCCATATGGATTAGTTTTCGGATTCCGTTCGAATGTCGGGACGGTTCGGCGAAATCAATATTATGTTTACGTACTATGTACGCTTGCCTTTACCAATATAGTATACGACACACAAGTGGCACACGCCGCATTGGATCCACTATATAAGCATATAATAATGTTATAATTTTTCGTGTAGGTACCAACCTATAATATATAATTATGAGTAACAACATTCTAAATCGAAACACAAATATAGATAATAAACGATATTATATGTTAAGAATGCGCTGGATAGAGTGCCGAATAACAAATGAAAAAGTGCTGAACATATTATGGTCATATAATTATATTATAGAGCAATATCGGAAATGAATACGCCACGGAAAAGTTTGATAAGAAGACGGAATCCTGATTGTGTTGATCGGCCGCATAATATAACCACTAATAATCAGACACGACAAAGTCCGTTGAAATAAAAACGAACATTGAAGGGAAGAACGACGTTGACAGACGAAGATCTGAAATACATAAAACGAATGACGGCGAAAGATCAAAAATGCGATTAGAATATTTATTTACTGAAAAGGAAAGCGGACGACAGAAACTAATGGAGTGAAGCTGCTATAAATATTGATAACAATATAAGAGAGAGAGAGAGAGAGAGAGTGAGAAAGAAAAAGAGATTATATTTTAATAACTTTTTACGACAAGTGGCACACATCGCATTGGATTCACTGCGATATATTATCACGTTTTCCGTATGCCCATAGGTACAATATTGTATAAACATAATAAATTCGATAAATTATATTCGTGTGATATATCGATAAAGTGGAGGTCTAACAATATCGATACTTATCATTTTTTTGATCAATCTCAGACGCATCTCCCCAGAAGACAATGGGTCGCGCTCAATAGACTCAAGGCACGGACACGGATGCACAGGAAACATGCTACATCGCTGGGGATTAAGGCCCTGCGCCCTATCCGGCTACGGTCAAATAAAGTTACTATATGGATGCAATTAAATGACTCAAAGACTAATAGATATTGAAATTTAATTTCCTTTTCATTATCTTTACCAATAAACCTATGTTACCCTTCTAAAGTTTATTTATTTAATTAAATTAAATAATATGTTCAATTTATGCGATCTCAAATCTTTTAATTAATTCTTAATTTATAATTTGTATAATTTTTATTGTATTTGTTAATGCATGTTAATAGTATCATACGAATATATAAATCGATAAACTATTAAAATCCCGCGACATATTATTATCTCTATGAAAACATCCCTTGTGATATTATGTGTTACGAGTTTTATGGTCTATTCTCAATAGTTTGTCGTTTTATGGGTATGGGAGAGCAGTAGCATCATTTGTGTGGCGGCATTTCAACAGCGTCCCACTATACGCCAAAATGAAAAGTGAAATATCTCGTCGAACCGTTGACGGTAATTAAAAATGTCATTACCAAAATGTATGTAATCTAAAACTCGATATATTTGTAGAATTTTGAATATAGGGGAGGGGATGGCTGTTTGATAGTTAAAAGTGTAACCACTACTCGGTTTCACCCTACAAAAATAAAAGTGACGATTAAAATTACCTGTAATATAATATTTTAGAGCCGCTTATTCCTTTAGATATTCTGAAAACCAATTCCGAAAAAATAATACTTTCCGAGTTAATCAGTGTCTTGGGTCATGTTGATCACTAGGACAGGTATACATTTGTAAGTTTTTATTGATTGTTTGAAAATATAGCTGGTTTATACCAAACATGTGTGTCATGATCTAACGATTCCAAATTTACACAAAATTTATTTTGCATGTGTTTGAATATTTTGGATTGTTAGGGGATATTTTAGAATTTTGTACATTTTTCAAGCATATTGTAAGAATCGTAATATTTTCAGAGTATATTTAGGAATTTTGTAAACATTCTTAAGATGCATTAAACTCAAAAAATCGGGAATTCAAAAAAGACGTCCTAGGATAATAGTGACGGGTGTAGCCACTGTTATGGTAATTTAAGGTATACCTGTAAAGTTAAATCATTGCTAACGGAAAAACGATTTTTAATTTTTTAGTGCATATTTTGGTATTATTACTGTAAGTCTACATAATATAAAGGTTTTTAGGGCTTATTGATCACCCTAAAAATATCAGTAAATACCTAAATACAATAATAATAATAATAATAATGATAAAACTGCGTAGAAAAAAAAAATATATTGTAAACACATGATTTTCTTACCGAAATAATCTTTATAAGATTAATTGTTACCTATTATTTATTACTATAATAATATCTTTACGAATATTTGCCCCATTATAAATTTACAGAATTTCTATTAGTTATATACCTACTCTTATTAAAATAAAATATTTCAATTGACATGGCAAAACTAACAATACAAAACTTCATTTAAAAAAAATTAGGGCTAGGATTTGGTACATAGTAAATTTATTTATTTTCCTATTTATTGCGATAGAAATTTAATTTCTGTACGTAAAAATTTGTTTCTTGTTAGTCTGATTCTATAAATAAATCAAAATGTAATTTTTATTTTCTATGCATAAACTAAAGATAAATAAGTTTTTTATTTTTTTTTTTTTTTATCATTTACCACCTAACTATTTCAAATGTTCAATATTTATTATAAATTGTTTTTAACAATTGTTTTATAATTATTATCTACCCCATTTTCGAAATAATACAAAAAAAAAAACATTACAAATTAGTTATTATACATTTTACATACTCGTATACTAAATAAAAACAAATATGAGTAAATTCGAATTTAATTAAAATCCAAGTGTTTTAACTGTAACGAAATTATACTTATATAAAACTAATCGAAATATACCGGAAATTATTCGCTGAAGGTATTCTGCTATGTCTGTAAAGCTATATGTGATAAATTATTAAGATGAAACTCGCTGAAACTGTTATAGGTGGGAAGTTGGAAAGTTGGGATACATAAAGTTACTTAATTTATATCTGTAAGCAATGATATACCATTACTAACAAAAAACGATTCTGAGGAGAGTTCGGTTAATAATGTTGCTTTGTAATATTTCCAAATTAAGCCGTAATATTTACGATTTTCGTTAAAATTTAATTTTAAAATTATTTTTTTATGAATATTAACATACATATTTTGTAAGTTTTAACTCCTTTATTCACAATTCTGTTTATGACAATTTATGTTTGGATCGCATTGTGTAGGTACTATTACATAAATTCGTACTGTAAGAAATCGTAGAATGATGCTATTTTACCAGTATATTAATAATGTAACAGTTTTGTAAAATATTTTGAAGTGAATATTTAGTCAGGCAAATATATGTCGTATTTGTTAGAAAACGGTATTGATGTAAATCTATCAATCTACTGAATCCAGTCATATTATAATATTGTCGTACGGACTTTTTATATGTATAACCAGTGATATAAATTATCTTAATATAGCGTATTATGTAAATTACTACCTGAATTACTTTAATACCTTTTTACTTGAGTCATATTAGAGCATATAAAGTATATATTTGCAAAATTAATTTTTTTCTTATTTATACCTATGCAAATAAATATAAATATTCGTTTATTATTATGATTTGCAAATCATAACATTAAACAAACGAAGTATATATCTATTTAAATAATAAACAATATAAATAAAAAGAAATTAAAAAACTCGAAAAAATTTCTGAATGGTAAAATTAAGTAATTATTATTATAAGTTCTAAAATAAAAGTTCAATATCATTTGTTTTGAAGGTATCACTGGTAACGTTGAGTTTCATATCGCCGTATAATTTCATATAAAATCGCCCCATTTGCCATTGTCTCTTAATGCACAGGTAGTATAGTGTCCAGTAAAAATTCGTAAGCCACACTTGTCACCACCGTGAAAAGTAGTTGCTCCTCTTAGCTTGAATATAGCGTGATCCCAAATTATAATTTATATTTTATAAAACGGCATGCGCTAATTGAAATTTAGATGTAAAAACAATGAAACATCGAAATCGATACTAAAAATTACCTAGATTTTGATATTCGATATTGCCTAAGGTATCGAAGGTATCAAAGTATCGAATAGACCGTCATCTCTAACCTATACATAAAATGATCGGAGTTTTACTGAATTTTATAGAGGAAAAAGTTTACGATAGTCGGTACGTAGGTATAGTATACGACTCGTGCTTACAATATATCAACAAACGGAACGGGATACCGTTTCGATATTACTTTCAATAAAACGTCATCATATTTGTCTTGTATATATTTATTATGGTCCGAAAAAGGATTTTATTGCGAGGGGATGGTAAAAAAAAAAAAAAAATCGGAAAGAGGATAATAATATTTTATATTTATACGTAGATATGCCTATATTATAAAGGAATAATATAATAACGCGAAGACGACAGCAGCGGAGCACGCGAGGAATTCGCAATAGACGTCGTCTAGTCGATTTATATAAAAATCGTGTGACACGATTTTTTTTTTACCGCGCGCGCGCGCGCGTACACACACACACACACACACGAATTTGATTCAATTATATTTAATATATAATTCCTTCAATATATGTACATATACGTCGTCGTATAGGTAAAAATTATAATAATATTTTTTGACCTAAATATACTATGGGTACTAGATATAGATACTGTCGTCGTCGACGGCGGCGGTAACGACAAGGAAAACGAAAAAAAAAATAAGACCGTCTATCCGTCCGTCGTCTTTGCTTGTACGCACATACATACACACACACGCGCGCGCGCGCGCACGCCGGAATGGAAAATATCGTTGTGTTAAATATTTATTAGAAAAAAGAAAGAAAAAAAAAAAAGTGTTCACCGCGCGGTCGTCGTCGGAAAATCTCGGCGGCGGCGGCGGCGTGTTACGCGCGGGTGGGGAAAGTCCGAACGACGGCGGCGTTTTGTTGTAGAGCTCGCGAACCGACGACTCGGTCGGCACAGTCGTCCGGTAACGATAATATCACGTGGAACAATCACGCGGTAGTTCCGATCTGTATGCACTTCACACAATACCGACAACGATAACATTAGACTCCCCACAGGACCCCGGGTCGCGTTCACCAGTCGCAGTCGTCGCGGAAAAATCGTTACGACAACGCGCCCGCGCACAGTTCGTTCGTTTCGCATTCGTATCACACGTTCGTGTCGCGGCGGTTGATAGCGATAAAAACGCGAATTTCCATTTTTTTTTTTTTTTTTTATTTTTTTTTTTATTTCTGACTCTCGTATACTCGGCCGCGCGTCACACGCCAGTCCGTCGTCGTCGGATATTGGTTTTCGAGTATCGCTGAAGCGGCCCGCCGGAGCCGCAAAATCGCCAGACCACAGACCTGCTACCGCGTCGACCGTTTGTCGGATCGCATCGAAGCGTCAAACGCATCAATACAAAATATAACACTCGGCGCACATAACGGTACGTATATTTGTTTTTAAATATTATTATCGATACGAATTACGATTTGATTGATATGCGCGTACACACACGCGCGCACACACATATATATTGTTTTTTGTTCGGTACTTTTTACTTTACGGTACTATACAGTCGAATCACTTATTGTAATTCATCCAAAAATTTAACCAGCGTCCGCGGTTAACTTATTTTGTTGAGTTCTGCTAGTCCATCGGCTGGAGATGATCTCATACAGGACATTCTTCAACAATACCCTGTTCTGGGTCTGTTGAGCACTATCCATTGCCTTCCGGCGAGCTCGAATGCAGGAGGTTGTGTCGGTCGTAGGTTTCGGTCAAAGAGATAATTCGTATCGATATTATTGGTTCTCCTCCGTCAGTTATAATATCATGGACGACCGTTCAAGTCTCCTTTAAGTCAATTTTATGTTCTAAATTATATTATAAGCGTCTATAGTGAATATTATAATAATACGAAGTACGGTCACGGCTACCAAGCCTATCGAAACGTACAGCCAAAATAATAATTTTCTGTAATATTCTCGTGTTTTTGTTTTTACTGTCCCGTTTAATATTAAATTTATCTTTTGCGATTGTACTATGATTACAGTATAATCGATTTAAATCAATGATTATTTACATTCAAACGTTTTATTACGTATATTTTATACATATTTTTTAATTTTAATAATTATGACAAGTGAAATTGTAAACAACTAGAAAACAAGTATTCTAAATAATGAATTGCTTCAAATTCGAAAACAAATTTAATCAAAATACGATGTAAATAAACAATATTTGTTCGGTATGTATTTAGTGTCCGTGTTCAATTTTACGATATTTAAGATCGTCAAATAGGGAAATAATAAACATAAAATAACCTATTGTTTCGAGTTCGTCGTGTGCATTTTCAAAAGACCGGTTGATTTATTTAATAAAATAAATATACGAGTTTATAGTTTTTATTTTTTATAGGAAAAATTACGAGAAATACTTGTATTTACTACAGTTAACAAGCATGTATTTTTTACTAAAAAAAGCAATTCTCTACGAAAAAACATACAAAACCAAAAACAAATTATTGTAAAATATTGAATAATCATATTCGTACATAAGTATAATTTAATATAATATAATATTATATAATAATTTAATTATATACTTATACTTATTTGTAGTATAACGGGGTTTTTTTTTTTTACAAATTTATCATTTACGCACGAATTCCTCGAGGAAAACTCTTCTTCCGAATCCAAAATCTACGCATCTTATTATAGTTAATTAATTTTTGAATATATATATATACGTATGCGATACTATAACGAGTTTGGAAGACTTTGATGGGCTATAATTTTAACGAGTCCGTTTTCGAAATAAAAATTTCCTTTTTATGTACCTACTCTACTCTTTTTTTTTTTTTTTACGAAGATGACGAGCAGAGAAAAAAAATGTTCCAAGGTCTTAACGAGGTAAAAAGCAAAAATAAAAAAAAATGTAATTTTAGAAATATTTCGTACATATAAGAAAACAAATAATTACAAAAAGCAAAATTTCGTAAAAAAAGAAAACTAATGTTTTTTTTTCTATTTTAAGTTTCCACTGTATAGGTACAAATTCTGCAAAGACTATAAAATGCATAATTTATTACTCTCAAAATATGATCCGAATCGTTTTGTGGCGTGTACAACTATAATATATTGTAAAAAATATTTGTTTTTTAACGATGCACGATGCACGTATGGTTCCGTGTATACGAACGCGTGTTTCTATAATGTGTCTACACGCTAAATTACCGAATTAGTGAACATACCCGCATAAACACCTATCAAAAAAAAAAATAATAATAATATTGACCGCGCGTTAAATAATTATGCATAGTATATCGCAAATGCAAAAAACTTAAAACTCAATTAGATTAGCACATGGTAAATGTTACTACTACCTATTTATTATTGTTATTTTTTTTTATAATTTCGATGGCTCTTTTTATGTAGGTAGGTATCTGATATTTTAATTTGCGTTTTGTTTAACCGGATTACCTATTCGTAATACGTGTACGTAGTTAATTGTTTTACTATAATTATATACAGTCGTGATGACTTATGTCTAATTTCAATTTTTAACTCCATGAGGGAATGTGAGAGGATTATGTGGGGGCTACGGTTTAATTTGAAGAGTCATAACCATCCTAATATGTAGAGACCATTGACAGTTTTGACAGTACTAAGTACGATAGTTACAAGTATTGTATATTAAACGGTAATGTTTGTATCACTTAGTGGAAATTTGTCTGTCGTAAAACCGCATGTGAAAAAATTCACAAATACTTCGTTTTTTCCTCGTCATTAGCATAATTTATTGCAATACTGTGGGTCTACGAGTTTCTGTTACAACCGTTTCGAATTTTTTTTATTCCTTATGGCTTATTATTATTATTGGCCGGGAGTAAATCGTTCTGAGCCTGGGAAAAAAAAATTATTGACCATTCAATATTTTAAAATTCTGCAACTATACTGATACTGGATTAGATACCCGAGGGGACTACATGACGTCTAATTGCTGGCGTCACGTTTTCGATTTGCAACGCGAAACACCTGTAATCAGATAAAATTGACCTAAAACAATATGATAAAACGCATCACAACCCTTATAGTACAAGCGCACCAAAAAAAAAAACGTCTAGTTGAAGGTTTACAGAATAAACTGCATTGTCCTGGAAAAAAAAATAATAACCAAACCAAAACGAAAATCATAAATAAATGGATTGACAACAATTGCAGATATTACGAACACCGGATGAACGGATAAGCAACATAACCTATATAATTACTCGTATCCTTGTGTACAAATATGCAATGGAATTTCGTTGAAAACACGGTCTAAAAATGCAAAATAAAACGCGAATTCGTGGGAATGCCTCGTCTTATAAGGAATCTGAAAACAATCTCACTTCACTAAAATCCGGACCCTAAACAGTCGTAAATAGGGTTTACAGCAATACAATATATTATTAAATTACGCCGTATACGCAAGTACACGCGTATAATAGTTTTTAATGTACCGTTATAAGAACACTGAAATAATTAAATCGATCACAAAACAACGTACCGTACTGCAGCTACAGTTTCCGCGATGTATTTATTCATTTATTTAATAGTATCTAGGTACCTATGTACATATTTTTTTTTATTTTTTTGAATAATTAACTTTTGATAGACGCGATGAGAACTGTACAATATTATACTATACCAAAACTGATCAGTAACTAGTTAAAACTTCTTTTAATAAACAATTTTAACTTTGATATTTTGTTATAATTTAAGTTACATACAGGTACCTATTATAAAAAGTTATTTACGATTTTTTTCTAAGCAATACTACAGTGTTTTCGTAATTATGTTTTCGCGTTTATTTTTCAACGAAAATTAAGTATTTGTACGTGAATATCATTGTTAAAATTACAAGACGGACATACGACTTATGCGCAGATATATTACACGAGTCTTGTATAGTAGATAAGTCTATAAAAGTCTATAAATATTAGAGTAAAAAACACGTATTTATGAGTAAAGAGTAACTCAACTTAGTAATTTATATCATGAAATTACCTTCAACTTAGCTTAAACTAGTTAAACACACAATTGGCTAACTTTCCCAGCTTTGATAAACAGACTCTTTCATTAAACCTTCATCTAATCAACAACGCTGTCACATATTATACTTATATACCAATATAAAAACGGACATATTATTGTAATATTAAAAAAAAAAAAAAAATCGTTTGCGATTGTATTTAATTCTACCGCGTCCACACATAACGACTAATAATTACGAACGTATATATGTATATAGACGAAAATCAAACGGATTATAAAACGACTGAGTGCAAGTATATAAAATAAACGCCGACAGTTTAAATAATAACTCTTAGTCCCGAGTATACAACGGGCCTATAAACGCTTTATAAAACTAAATTATTTTAAGTAGGTTAAACGGAAAACACAATGTTTTTACTCGCGCGGTGAATCAGAATCGTTATAATATACAAAGTAGGTTGTCGGCCTGCACAGTACATAGTGGTGTAAAAATACTCACACACACCACAGTAATATCAATGGTAATTGAATTAAATCGATCGGTCGTTTATTGTTTTTTTTTTTTTTTTTTTTTTTTTTTTATCACACTCAATTTTTTTGCGAGTACCTATGACTTTCTCGTGTCTAGTCGTTTCGACGTGACACGAAGCGCGTTCCCTTTCGTCGTCGCGAAACGAATTTTATTGAATATTATTACCACGACCTCGACCACCACGAAAATGTCGTTAGGCTAGGCTAAGTCCGAGGTGTTTAGTACTCGATCGAGTTCCTGGTTGCTCCAGGACGGTTTAAAGCGCAAGACGGCAGTACTAATGTACTAGTTTTCTTGATTCCATTCAACCTCTTTAAATGAAGTAAAAGGTTATAGAAAAAAAAGTCAAGTAAAAATACATAGGTATTTATAAATTTCAAAATAACGATATAAAATATAGTGGATATAGATACTGATAACGCGGATAGGTCACTTCTGTTTCGACGGGTAGTTGGGAAAATAAGATGTATTTCGAAATTCGATTTATATATATATATATGGTATGCAGCGATAAACCGTTGCAAACGAAAAACGAATAAAACCGGTTTAATAGATTTGATTATTTTTGCCGGGATGTTTTTCCGGTTTTATATTTGTTTGGAAAATTACAAGTAAAATCAAATATCCCTATCCCAAAGCGCCTGTAGGACAAAATTCTCTACCATAAACCTAAATCGTATGATGATTGGGCTATTTCGGAGCAATATAGATTATCGGACGAAAAGTATTGTTAACCAAGTATCATCATTGTGCCGTAGCGAAATCGACGTGTTCCTCGTTTTTCGCCGCGAGAATCTCAAAAACGTATATTCTTCACACGGTTCGAGCTTAATCGCGATTTAGTGACCCGCGACAATATTCTGGACGAACAGAGGTATATGCAGGTGCCTACTGAACCCGCGGCTTTTCACGTAGATATTCAGACTCCGATTCGGCCGTCGTCGGATCGGTTCGAACGCAAGATCGAAAGATCCGTCGTCACGAAATTCCGCGACGTCTGGCGGACGATGGTCACGGCAAATCGCGTGTAAACGACGCAATTCTGCCGCCGGAGTGAATGTAATGATAGTGACGATAAAGAAAATAATAATAATGGCAATAAATTGCGCGTTTTCCGGCCGCGTAGCCGACAGAGTACGAAACATAAAAATATACCGCGGGCACGAGAGTGCTACTAACGCCACGACTGTCAGCGGCCGATGTATTAGCGCGCGCGAGCGCGCGTAGTATAAATCGTTTTTTCCCTCCGTATTATTATTTAATCGGCGTCCGACTAATAGAAAAAAAAAATAAAAAAAAAAAACGATAATAACAATAATAATAAACCGATACTATATCACTTGTACGCGGTCTGCGTGTGCCGTTTTCGACCGACCGACATTCGAATATTCGCCAAAAACCGCGTAGGCACGTACGAACGATTTTATCGTTATAATTCGGACTTGTATAGGTTTATTGTTTGTGACGACCGCGACGACGGTGGTGGTCGGATACCGCCGGAGAAATGTTTGGAGAAAAAAAAAATATCGAAAAAAAAAAACATCAGATTCTCACTGGGTCAATGTGACAAGTGTCGTTTTATATTGTACTTGCATTTTTTTTCCGTGTATATTATATTTGTAATAATAATAATAATTTTTATTTATACGTCAACACGCGAGTGCCGGATTGCCCGGATTGCATTATTCGATAGGTAGCGACAAAAAAAAAATACAAAATATTCTCAATTTTAGAAGAAAATAAAGCAAACGTAAAAATGACGTTTATGCGGGTCGGGTGTGAGGAATAGCGCCGGACGGAACACAGAACAGTTAGGTTTTGAACAGAATAAGTCATGAAAAAGTCATGATAATCCTAGTGCACTGCCAAAGACTAGCGATCGACAAGCTGCAGATATTCAGTATATTATCGTTATTTTCGTTTAATCGTAGCCCTTTTTCTTCAAATATAAGAAACTGTTTTTCTCCAATGACTACAGTTTTCTCTTTATATATATATATATATATTTAAAAAAAAAAAAAAATGAATAAATCTACACCTGCATTTTTCTTCTCGGCCCATTTTCTCCCATTTTTGGAAATAAGACATTGCTGGTATCCTCCTAATAACTCGTATTTACCTACACCGTGAATTATGGGTACCTATAATACATTTCGTATGTTCTGGCCAGCGACATTTTCCTGAACATTTGCACACATATATTTAAACCGAAACTGGATATTTCTCATTGTATTATTGTAGTTATTGAGTGAATTATTAACATTTATAAATAACTTTTAAATGACGCAACATTTACTACATAAACGATTAACAAATAGGTAGTAATTAATGTTGCACGTAATTTTCATAATATATTATGATTGCGATGCGATTCGCGGAACAGAAATTTTAAATATCGTTGAATAAATGCTTTATTATAGTTAATAAATTTCGCAAATATAATAAAATAAGGTATAAAATCGTTAAAAAAAAAAAAAAAAAACCAACAACAGTTATAGCTATAAATTATTATTTGAGCAGCACTATGATTATAATGCGTTGAGTCTATATTTGTCAATAATGTATTTGTTACGACGACGCGTTAAAGAAACGCGAAATTTACATAGCCGAAAACCAACGGACAAAAATGGCTCGTTAAAACATTGTGTAAAAACAAACGTTGACCTATGTTCCGAAATATTGGCATTGGAGTAGGTCGTAAGTGTAATTATTATTGTCTCGCCGAGAAAAAAAAAACGAATACTAAAAATCCACTTAATATCATATTTAATACGATGCCCAATAAATCAATATATACGGTGTCGGTTTTAAAAACGAGAAATTTTTAACCTGTTAATTGCGAAATTTCCCTATTCGATCTATTAATAGGCCAAAAGTAATTACGCAGGTGGGTAATGTAAACAAAAAACAAAAAATAAATAAAAAATAGTATACGAACGGAAAGATTCCGTTTGACGAGTTCACGCAATATATAGGTACAATAAGCGGTATCCGCTACAATTCTCCGTCCTTGTGCAAATAATTAACGGTGTACCTATATGATCGACGGAGAGCTAGGTGATGAGAGAACATAAAACGGCGACGATGGAAATTTACAAGTCAACCGCGGTCGGTATTACAGAATAATTAGTAGACTGTATAATAACGTAGGTATACAGTGTCAGTGTGTCACATATAATAACACGCATCAGCAAACTGGCAGCATAATATGTATTGCAGGATCTTTCGAATTCCGTGTTTACAATCAAATTGTCAATTGTGCTCATTTTTTCAAAAAATCACAAACAAATTTGTAATCACGTGTAAATTAAAAATTGCTTGGAATCATGTGTCCTTAATTTTTTTTACCTTTATTTTCGAGGGTGAAATCCCTACTCACTTTTGATATTCAAATAGTAATTTATATTGAGCAAATGACAAATGAGTTTGTGTTGGTTTTTTATTTCCGTTGACAAGTTTTTTTAACTTTTAAGTATGGGTAGGGTGATAGTAGTGAAACATCATTTGTGTGACGACCAAGGTTTGAATAGTGATTCGCTATTTCCCGCCTCTCTCAACTTAAAAGTGGAATATCTCGTCAACGAGTAAACGCAAATTAAAAATATCAATACCAAAAGGTATTTGTACTAAAATTTAATTTATTTATGGAACTTTTGACATACATAAAAATCAAAACTGGGTTTGATTAAAATTTGAACGGTGTTATAATTTATGTACTAAAACTAAAAGTCTAAAATAAAAGAACCATTTAATAAAATTATTTATTTATCATTGATTTTTAAGCACTAAAACTTTCCTTTCTCCAATCAAATTAATATTTTTCAAATATTCAATACTGCAAGCTAATGGTTGAATGGTTGAAACGTCGGATGAAACGGGGATCAGTGACTTTAACGCCTCCTCGTATAAAATATTTTAAATTATTGTAATACATTTGGTAATAGAGCGTTGTAAATTAAAATGATCTAAGAACTTCCCCATTCCAGGAAATATTTTCGGGAATAGAACAACACTAAATCAGTGTGTTTTACTTAAAAGATGATATGAAATAATTGTTGTAATTCGGTTGAAAATATTCGAATCAACTTTATAGACTTAAAATGTGAACATAAAACTTATATTTACCTTCTCTAGATGTGGTAAATGTTTTAAAAAATATTAGCCATTTTTGAGGTATTTATAGATATTTAAATTTTGAAAGTTTTTTACGTAATATTTATTCGGTAGATACTCTATGGTAAAATTGTTAGACATGAACAGAAATGCTTCAAAATTTACCTGGAGGTTCATTAAGAGTCTTATTTCGTAGTAAAAAAAAAAAATTAAGTTTAATGTAGTATTTTTTTTATACGGGAATTTTAATATCAAATTTTGACGAAAATCGTTTAAGTAAAAAATGATGTGGAACAAATCTAATTTTTCAATTTTTTTTTTTTTTTTTAAACATATGTATGCTGCCGATTTAAGAACGATAGTGCAGTCAGAATTAAGCGGATTAAGTTTCGAAATTATAGCTTTTCGAAGTTCTGGTATTATGCAGATTTTATATATATATTATGTTAAATCTTTTTTTATAAGGTCGAATCATTTTTCGACCTTTTTTTTCCCGGTGAACAACTGTTCTACAAGCAATATTTTATACAATGATAACACTTTTTCTGAAAGTAAATCTGATTGAGAATGTACTTTAGGGATATCATTTTTCGATTTTCTCAAGAGTTTTCCCAGCAAATATGAAAAACCGGGAAAATCGGTACAATATTAAACGAATATTATTAAAAGAAACATATAATGCCTATTTAATTATGTTACTATAATATGACATATAGTGACATACGCAGGGGAGGCTAAGGGGCTAAAGCCTCCCACCCACATAGACCGTATTTATACATATTTTTATATTTGTCAAGTGTCAACTGTAACAATAATTAATAACTAAGGACTTTTTTTTTTATAAAATACACTATTTTTGTTAGTAAATAATTTAATTTAACCACCAATATCATATTACTATATTATCACAAAATAAGATATTATTAGGTTTATAAGATTATTATTTTTATCTAACTGTAGTGTTACTTGTTATAAATAATGGTTTTGTTATTATTACAACTTTGCCGGTTGGTGTTATCGTGCATACGGGAGCTGCCACACAACCCTAGATAAAATCTATTGTTGCAATATTGAACTTACTGAACCGATGTTACCAACAGGCAACAATCAACACATCGTTAAGTTAGCCCACGGATATTGGAGATAATAATAATATAACCTTTAATTAGTGAAAAACATTTATATAGATAATTTTGTTTTCAATTATTGAGTGCCAATGTAATAATATTTTGTGTACTTAGACTTTTCGTCATTGTTTTCATGTAAAACGTATCCCATAGTTTCGCACACTGAAATAACTATCTAATTGTTCATTATGGCAGAAAAAAGATAGTTTTCGATTTTCAGTTTGAAAATAAAAAGGGTGAGTCACGCAATCTACAATTCACAAAATTCTAGTTTTGATTGATCTTTGGCTTTTTTAATACTCTACTAGTTTAAAAATTGTTTTACTGTCCAACATTTTTATAGTTACCAGCTAATTATTAAAATTTTTTTGTGTATATTTTATAATTATTATTAATCAGGACTAAAAAAACACCTACTGACCTACTGGATTTTTCAAACTTGTGACAAAACAACTGATTAATTATAAATGTTCAAGCCCCCCCCCCACCCCACATTGAAAAATCCTGCGTACGCCATTTATGACATATATTGTTGACAAAGCACCACTATCAATCGAACTGTGCTCAGAATCGTTTTTTCGTTAGCAATGGTTTATCGTTGCTGACAGATATACATTACGTTACCTACAATAGTGGCAGCACCCATCTCCATTGTTCTATGAAGTCTTTTTTTTCAAAATTATTTAAAAAGTATAATTTGTTTTCTGTCTAAAAATTTAGCCCGATATCTATCCATGCAAATTGCATTTTTTTTTTCTATTTTTTAACAAATATATGACTTTAAAAGTGAAGCAATTTGTGTAATGTTTTTCGGGGAAATTATAAGCACCTATAAATAATCATAAAATAATTTCAATACATAATAGTAGAAAAATCTATAAAAAAAAAAAGTAGTGGAATATCATTTATGTGGCGGTGCAGTGCGCGGTGTGTTAGTAATGCACCACTACTCTCCGACCCAAAATGAAAAGTGGAATATCTCGTCAACGAATTGACGGAAATCAAACATTTCAACACTGAAATTTATTTTAACTGATACTCCATCTATTTATGGACTTTTTAATATATGTTGTAATTTGAAAATCAAAAGTAGGTAGTGATTTTATCCCCAAAAATAAGGGTGACAAAAAATAACACAAATATAAAATTGTTGAGCTGCTTATTTCTTAAATGTTCTAGAGAACAAATTCTAGAAAAATGAAATACTTTCCAAGGTAATGAATGGTACACTTAAATGGATCACCTGATATATTATGTACTAACTGGTGTTGTCTGGCAGGAAAATTGGTGAAAAAAAAATAAGAAAATATTATTGTTATTTCGGGCACGCGTTTTCGTAATTAAGAGATCGGTGACGACCGCGACGACCGCCGTGAATCGCGTGCTCGCTCAAACCGTTACTATTATAGTCGTGTCACTGTCGGATATTTCAAACTGAAAATGTTAAAAAGCTACGCAAAATTCGCACCGTGAGTAGTGGTGCGCCATTATTGTAGTTAAAAAAAATTTGGAATGTGTGTAGGGTGTAATTATTAGTTGGTAAACTGAAAGCCACCAAAATCGTTTCACTTAAAAATGAATGGAGCTATCGGTAACTTGGTACGTTATTTATTATAATAAAACTATTAGGGTCTAGCGGCGATGATAATAATCACCGCTTAATAATTCCCTTTTAGTCAAGGCACCACAGGAATCAATAAACATAAAACCAACGTATCGCCAATTCGATGTCAGTTTTTGTTGAAATGCGTTGTAGGAAAAACCGTTCGGAATATTGTTCAAATATTGTACCGCGCGAAAAATCCGCCACTTTTAAGATGAATGATTTGGGGCAACCAAATTATTAACGCGCGTGAAAATTAATATAATAACCGATTCATTTATTCAACCGTACACGCATGCAAGTTCATTGTGTGTTATAAATTATAATTTACAATATTTTCGAAATAATGCATTTTACCGAGTATTAGTGGGTTGGTTTTTGTTTTTGTTTTTTTTTTTTAACAATTTCAAGCGTAAGTCCCTGTGGGAATTTTTCAAAGTGATTTGAAAAGTCAAAATTATAATAATGTTCGCGTTCGTATACGCAGAGAATAATCGATCGAAATCCGCTATAACCTCCTAACCGATTGGCGCGGCTCGGCCGCTATTTTATTTATTTTTTCGGAACGGAACGGATCGCGACTCAGTGCGACGCTAAAACACACGATGTTCCGGCGACGGAAACGTTTGATTCGATTTTCGCACACTATAGTGTATCGTTATACCGTGATAATACAATTATCACAACCTATTCCCACAACTGTTTTATGTGTTTTATTTATTTTGTTTTTTTTTTTTTCCCCGTAGCTTCGTACACTCGTAAAACAGTTGTACATTCTACAATAATATGTGCACGTAATATAACTGCGAATTCGACTACTAAAAACTATACACTGAACTACTCTAGTGGTCCAGTTACACCTGCAGCATTGATCGTAATTTTGTGATAATACTATTTTAATTGTGCCACGTGAATACTAAAATGTATAATTTAAAAAAAGAGATGATACTAAAGACGGGTGTGCCACTGTTGTAGGTGAGAAGTTGGCAAGGCGGTATACATAAAATGATTTGCTTTATATCCGCAAGTACTGCAAGTAACGAACAACTATTGCTTACGAAAAACGATTCAGAGCGAAATTCGGTTATACATGTTTTGAAAGGCCGTGATATTTACGATTTTTAAAAAAAATTGTATATAACTGTATGACCTATAATGAACTTCCTATTAAATTTCCAAATATTTCTGTTCAGTCTAAGAATTTTATATACAGAGTACCCACCAAATAAAAATTACGTAAAAAACTTACAAAATTAAAATGTCTATAAATAGCTCAAAAATGGCCCAAATATATTTAACATTTTACTACATATAAAAAGGGTAAATAAAAGTTTTTTGTCAAAATGCCAAATCTCCAACAAAAATGAATAAAACAAAACTATTATTTCCATACATTTTTCCGTTCTTTCTATGTTTTTTTTTTTTTAGTTTTGCTCAATTGTTTAATAAACTACAAACAAAATCAAAGAAAACATTTTTAAAAATGTTCTACATGTGGTCTATTTTAATTACGTTTACTTTACGAACGCAAATATTTGATTTCAATTTACAAAATACAATTGCGATTATTGAAAGTAAAATCAAGAATATAATATATCGAGTGAGAAAATGTATAACAATAGATCGATTTGTTTTTTTTTTTTTTTTATTGGTGATATTGTTCTTAATTTTCACAATTATTTTAAAAGTGGAATTTATTTAGATTTTTACTTTTAATCGACTTGTATATAATATAATATTGTGCTAATGATTACGTTCGTTTTAGTTATTATTTGTATTTTTGTCTTACTTTTGTACCGTCTTCTATATTATTCGAAAGTGAAGGAGCTAGGCCACGAACGGCCAGTCATGATTTAATTAAAATAATATACGCATTATACATACGCGTGATTTATATAGATAAACAAAAATAATTGATATTTTTCGCCGATTTCGTGGACTACTTTTTGGTTTAAAAACGAGTTTCAATATACTATCAATATGATCTGTTATTATCTATATACTACCGCTTTAAATGATTCTATTATGCATGATTTCTAAAAACTTATTTGTATAATATAAGTACATACAAATGTATCGTTATCGCGAATAAACATTTTTTTTTTTTTTTATTATTATTATAATTATTGTTCCGTGTAAGCTGTTAGGTTTTATCCCCTTAGGTCTTCTTTCTTTCTTTCTCGAAAAACAATTTTTTTGTTTAGTAAAAATGATCCGGCACATTCACATCGCACTTTGAAAATTGTTTGCTTTACGATACTTTATTTGAAGTTTTTACCATACTCTTGACAATATTCGAAAAATTAATTTAAAAAAAAAAAAAAACCTGAAAACGAATGACGATACATCAGTTTTATTTTAATCTAATTCTGTTTTTCTGGGTCGACTTGGCTACAAGAGGGAAAAATACTGTATATTATAGTAACTTTATCAGTTTACCGAACTCCGTTCTGAATGGTTTTATAATCGCAATGATTTATCATTAACGGTAAATAAGGTTATTTACATTCTCAACCTCCTATAGTTTCGAAAGTGCCTATACAACTCTCTATCTACAACAGTACCTCACCCGTGATACTAAATACATCTGGCTTTTTATTAACAACAGTATTATGCTACAGAAACTATTGTACACGGTCAGCGCTGAACGCACGAACAAATTCGGGGGTTGGAGTCAGCAAAAAAATGTAAAATGTTTATAAACATCATACTGTATATTATTACTTTTTATTTTAAGACTTAAATATACATCACTGAAAACTGGTGTTTTTTATTTATCGGTCTAAAAACGTCTTGGTGACCGGCGGTGCGGTTTACATTGAACTATGAACTTTCTAGAGATATCTAAATAGTAAGGGTCGTTGAGAATTTCCCGAATTACATTTCTGGCGATGGCGATATTGCACTATTCGTCTACATCACGTACCACGTCAAGTTGATGACCGATGTCGATCGGTCATTATTTATAGCATATTCACTGCATTATCATATATTATATAGTGGATAATTATAATTTTATTGTATACGTGAATTTATAAACCAAAGGTTATTTATCCATATGTTTTATTTGCAAGTCTAGCTCACGAGAACCTTTGAAATAACTATTAAATGTGTAGGTCAAGCAGTTCAAGGAGTTCGGTTCAAACGGTATGGTATAAAGTACCCGAACTACCGTGGTTTTTCATTGACTATAGATAATAATAGATTTACACTTCAGACACTATAATTTCCTTAGATCAATATCGGGTTTGGACCAACAATAAGTATGCTATATTTTGTAATAACCTTAAAACCTTATAAAACTCTTAGAAATGAGTTACGTTTCGGCTTGGCCCGAAATCGGATACGGTCTGTGAATACTCGTTGCCCGGACCCTTCGATTTTATTTCATCAGAACGAACGGTTTGAAATTTTCTCCGTTCAATATTTATAATTAAATTGTTACTTTTTTTTTTTTTTTCAATCTCCGAAACTTATACTGCAAGTCACTATACGATTATTCGTATGCATTTCACTGTAATTATAATATATACAAAATACACGTGCGCTCGATATAATATAACACTATACTAGTATAGCTATACACTATTGTAGGTAAGCCATTTTCTATGTCACTCCGATTTAATCACATCTATTTCATCCGTATAGAATAATATAAACGAACAGTTTTGCACGTGCTCGCTCGAGTTTTATTATTATAGACCGCTGCAATGACGATGTGCGTCGAAAATTCAAAATATTAAACGCCCCTTAAACGTGATAATGCATGTTTATACTCGTATACATGCATATATAGATCGTTTGTGAATATAATATCGACCGAAAATCTATATCGACTCGTTTGCGAGAAGAATAGATTTTGTGCGTGTTTTCTTCTCGGCTCGAAATGCAATGTACAGGTAAGTATAGATATACGTATAGGCACGTATAAGTATTTTAAACGACATTATTATACAAACACGCAAATATACAAATATTGTAATAAACTCGAATTCGTCTTACATACAAAGTTTAATGGAATAACGCGATAATATAGTAAAAGTGGCGAAACGGTTAAAGAAAAGATTGACCGTAGGATGTGGACGTATCAGAAAAAAAAAATCACGACACGAATTATTAGATAAGTATATCTAAAATTATGTTAAAAACTGTGAAATAGCGACTAAGATGACAACGACGCTAACTAAAAAGTTATTAACGGTAGATAATACGATGTTTTATACCGATATTATTAATCTAATAGATCTGAATTGAACATGTTTAAAAGATACAACAACAGCAATATAATTTAATGTTCTCACTCACCAAAAACGAATTCAATGACTTATAATCTGACGCGATTAGGCACTGCACAGATTTCGTTACGGTCGGTGACTTTTACGATTTGACCAGTGTCTGTGCTATAACTGTAGTGACAATAAGCGTCGGTGGCCTAAATTTTTGACACGTAGAAATTGAAAAAAAAAAAAAAACTAAATGACCTTAAGCCATCAAAAAACAGATGTAAATACGAACTGATTAACGTACTTATATATAGTTATTGTACGGGATCCTTTATTATAGTATATCTAGTTTTGTATTTAGATCCGGATTTTTTTAAAAACAAATTTTCACGTACGCGAGAACAAAAAGTGGAACAAAAAGAAAATAAAGTGTTTTTTTTTTTTTTTTTTACATACATAAAATTCATTAGCAGTACATTTATATACGGCTCGAAAAACTTTGTTCTTGTCGGCAATATTACACAATAATATAATATCGATCCGACTGTGTGAACCGGGTACAAAATTAACAAGATCGTTGTTTATACTTGATATAAATAAGTCGTAAATGTATCGCGGATTATCCGAGTCGTGCCGCAGGACCGAGTCGATCTAGTGTACCGCGCGTAAAAATCGTCGAGAAAAAGAGTTTATTTATTATGCTGGTCGGAAAACAACGAACTAACGAACGAGCATTACAGATAAAATATTGCGGAAATTAAAAAGATGCACCTATATTTGTATACAAACATCGCATGAACAGTACAATAACACGAAACGGAATACTACACAGACGCGTTACGGTAAGCGACTCTGATCGAGTTATATTATTCTCGTTAATACTATACCTATACAATATGCGTTATGTATGTATAACAACAATTTTACTGTTGTCTGCGAAGATCCACGATTGAGATACGTAGGCACAGGCAATGGACCTTAAACAAAACTAAATAAATATAAATGCCAATACGGTATAGACTCCGCTGCGGTTTGCTGTTTAATATAGTTAATATACAGTGTAAAAAAAAAAAAAGAGCAGTACAGTAAAAATCGTTACAAACGTTAAACGAATCCACGACCTTTTTTTTCCGATTAAACTATATGGCAATAAATTTGATTATAACACTGTCTATCGGTACACAGAAAACAAAACAATAAATCCCCGAGTACACGTACTGACATCAAATTTGAATAAACCTCGGTACACGTTAAATACACGAATTTGTAATAGGGCGGCTAATAATATTTGAGTGCCTTAGAAAACCTTTAGAGGCCGTCATGACGTTCCTGACACTCATGACAGTCGAATTTATCGTCTTTAATGGAAATTGTAAAAGACGATGGACAATAATGACGTCGTATCGAAAATAAACCCATCGGCGTATTTAAAATATCAATTAGGTTATACTCGTAGCTTAAGTTGAGTTGAATGTTACAGAACACCGACGCGGTCGTCTTGAAAATACTACTTATTGGCGACTGAAATAATAGTATGATAAGTGTTTTATCTCTAAAATCTATTTTAAAAGCCTTTGCGTTTGTTTTATACGTGAACACGTCATACTTTCTATATTGCGACGGCCAGATGTAACAAATGTTACCGCCTCTAAACGCATGGTAAACCTTTTGATTTACAATCATTTTATCGGTTACATTTGAATTTCAAATGGAAAAAGTCGATTATTTTGACAGGAATTTTATTTTTATTTTGTTTTCATGGAGCGAAGGATGTCTTTACGGTACATTAGATAATTACTATTATTGCTCGTATACCAGTTGATTATTATTTAATCATAACGACTACTGAATAGAATCCGAACGTTCGAAGGTTTAATACACTTACAATAATAATATAGCGTTGTCTAACTGACCATCCTCGCATAAAAGTGTAAAGTTGAGCAATTATTGGTGACTGCGGCAGTGCAGTTCGATACGCGTTCAATTTAATAAATATTACAGGTACCTAGCTGATAACGCGTGATTAGGTTAGTGATAATATGAAACATTCGAGAATAGTTATATTTATCGATTGTTTGTCATTGATTGTTTTAAAATCAAAGTAGGCGTGTCTAATTATTTACATATACACCTACGATTAAGTATTGAATATGACGGTTTTATGGCTCAAGTTCTCCATAAGCATGTTAATTTGAATTCATTTTTTATTACTTCCACTACAAAATAGGTCTAGTAAATTATTTCAAGAAGATAATCCGCCTGAAAAACCCAGATTTTTTACACTAATAGTATCTACTTAATAAAATAATATGCATAGTATATTATTATAATAATGATACTTTAATTCCCTCGTTTACGTTTTTTTTTTTTTTTTTCCCGTAAATATATAATAATATTATTTTTTATTTTCCACGTGGAAATGAATCGAAAATATTTTTACGGGACGCATTAAAAAAAAAAAATAATAATAATAATACGAAATTAACGACTAGATACGTTTTCCGAAACGACGCTCCGCGATCGTTTGAAAAATGACCATCATTCTCTCCTGCATCAGTCATTTGATATATTTTCTCATCGAAATGTGAAAGTTTAAACATTTGGAAATACAATAAGTACACAATATAATACCTACCTACCTACCTACCTAAAACTCGCATTTATTTAAGCGATGTAACGTTTGAGTTTCACTATAAACAAAAAACAAAATAAATAAAAAAACTAGTTTATTCATAATGTTCGCGACACGGAATAAGGCATTTGTCGTAAATTCGCCAAGTGTTCGCCGTATTTTCTCAGTATCAGCGCGCAGTGTTTCGATAAACATCTCGCGAACGAACGCTGCAGAAAACCGGGAAACGGTAAATTCGAAAAGTGAATGCCCACAATAATAATATTACGGTCTCCAAGAAAATAAAATATTCCCATATTATAAGTAACGATAATGTATTTAGTGTTTAGTGCGCGAATATTTTACAGGTTATGCCAGCGGCGATTATACGTGTATAGAGAACACAGTTGGTGAGGGCAAATATCCCCTTGGGTTTTCCGTACTGACTGTGAATATAATCCGGATGCTGCAAACCACGCGTTTGTAACATTTGTTATTTTAATTTTAATAAGCAATAAAAAAAAAAAAAAGAATGTCTTTAAATTGGGGGGGGGGGGACGGAGAGGATAGGTTTCAAAATTTTGTTTTTATATCATTTCAATTCCGCTGGTATAAAATATTATTACATATAAGATAAGTACAAATATTTCAATGCATTTATTTTTTTTTTTCGTTTGTGATGGTAATGCGATGATATAATATTGTGCGGTTAATTAAAATAGTTACATTTTATTTTTGCTTGCGAGGGAAGTATTTTGAAATTAAGAATTGAGAATTCGAGACAACAGTTAATTGTAATTAATGTAGATCTATGTAATACAAGAACCAAAGTCAGTAGAATGTATATAAGATGTCGTGAGGTTTTCGTCAAACGGAAAACAAATTTAACATAAATATTGAACGAAAATCGGTAGTCGGTAAAAGTGATAAATATTTGAAAGGTTGTGGATATTTTAGATACAGAGGCGGTCAAACAATGGAGGGCTGAGGAGAGTACAATTGCCTCACGGTCTCGTGGAATTTCTTCCCCTTCGATATTTATAACAATTTGTACTATATTTTATACCGGCTATCTTACGTACAAAACAATAATAATGTAAATTGAAATAATTCGTTTGTATAGCGTTTTTTATTTTTTTTTTATTTTTTTCAATCATTCTCGTGACATAACCATTTGACCGGAACCGTTTGGGTAATTCGAAAGGGAACCGCCGTGGGGGTAATGATATCTACTGTTATTTGCATACAACGACTGCAGATTTTGCCGTGATGTTCCGATTATGATTGTTTATTTTTGTTTTTCCGCAGAAACCGGAAACGATTGCCGAATGTCTGTGGAACGGTCGTGAAACTACGCCCGCGGTGTTTTGTCGTGATGACCGTACGGGCGCTAATGCGCGCGATCCTTTTGGCCGTTCTGGTCGCCGCGACTTGCAGTCGAGCAGAAGAAATAACGAGCGATTATACCGCCGCAGACACCACGGACCGACCGGAATCGACCGAAGACGAGGTAAGATGATCACCGGGCGGGCAAAAATTATTACTGTATACCAGCGGACGTACAGGCGTGATCGGCGTTAATTATTATAATATTATTATTCGCCACACTTTCGTTAAAAACCGATTAAGCTGAGGAAAAAAAAAAAAAAAACCAAACCAAACGAACTGCAGTTAAGTACATGCACACCCGCGATAAAGCGGTTTTCAGTGTACACTTAATTATCATGTCGCCGTAAAGGGTTTTATTAATTTAGAAAGTTAAAACTTATACTCGTGCGTATACATATTTATATTATAGGTCGAATCACCAATAATAATAATAATAATAATATAATTATACTAAAAATAGCGTATACCGGCAGAGGAAATATAAAAAAGACGAGTCCGTGATTTTATTACATTATATTCAAAACGAAATAATATATATTACAATATTAATTTAACTAAATTTATACGTATCGCGTACGGGGATTCGGTTTTATTCTATCGAATTAAACTATTAACTCGCCGGAAAAAATTTAAATAATTTTAATTCGCGTTGGACAGGTACCTAATTGTATTAATTATCGACACTTAGAATCCTCTCGGCGCACTGCGCAGGTATTTCAAAATTGAACGGCAAATTTATTGCGTTTTAAAAACGATTCTGAACTCGACGTCTTTTGACTTCTGTATAAAAAAGTGTTTCGATCGTAAAAGTAAATTTATGTTAATTTAAATACCAAGTGGTCTCGTAATTTTTCGATTACTATTTTCACTATACTAACAGCTAATTTTAACTTCATTGCGTTCTCGGGGTACATTACATTGGCTGCGCAAAATATTTTTTCTATCACCATTTTTTTTGTTTTTTTTTTTTTTTTTTTATATCATTATAATATTTTACTTTCAACAAGACGGTTTATATAAAAATTCTTTAGACCTATAAACCTTTCGATATGCAATTTTATAGGATTATTTATAAAGACGCAGATAAAAGGAATATCAATTTAAAAAAGAAATGTCCACACTTATTAACAATTTATACGTTTTAAACTCTCTTATGCAAATTAGTTTTGATTTTGTTTTTACATTTATTATTTCAATAGTAATTTTGTTATTTTTCTTTTGTCTTATTTTTATTTTAGATTTATAACGTTTATTTCACGCACTCGATAAATATTAGTAACTGTCTAGAGGTACATAGATTCATACAGAATTTAATTTACAAAATCATCGTAAATTATTAAACAAAAATGTTCGGAATTCGAAGAAAATATGTTTTATACGCACTATAACTATAGGTATTTAATAAAAAAAACAATTTTTTAAAAAACACAACCGAGACGTTAATAAAATAAATATTTTATCATTTTCGACTGTATACGTCGTTTTCGCATCCGTTAAAATTCAATTCTTTTGGTTTTTTTTTTTTTTTTTTTTTATCGCAACACAATATTGGTACCATCCAAATGTAATTGCTATTTATAACGAATAGAAAGAATTAAAAATGTACTTTTTTTCTAACTGTTTTTTTTTTTTTTTTTTTTCACTTAAAACGTTTTATTTTTTTTTTTTACCGTCGATATTTTTATCGCTTTATAATATAGATAACAAATAAAAGTCTACAAATACAAATAATAATGTATCGGAGGAATATATAAATTGAATTACTACATAATGCGTGTGATGATAACTGCAACTCGCTGCGGGTGACTGACACGCAATTATTTCGAGAAAATGAAAATAATTTTTTTTTTTTTTTCACTTAAAACGTTTTATTTTTTTTTTTTACCGTCGATATTTTTATCGCTTTACAAATAATATATATATATACAAACCTGTATAACTATTAAACGCCAAACATAATATCATATTATTATGTTGTGTAGTTGAACACAGCGTTTATATTTTATTAAAAATACTCGCACGCGACGTGTAGTTTGACAAAACGAGAAACGAAATATCGAGGTTAAAATATTGTCCCGGGAGCTTTACGCTTGTATAGGATAGTTCTGATAAGATCACGTAGGTTGTGTGATGAATATAATTGTGTAGGTAAAAAGTGAAAAAAAAAAAAAAGTGACCAAATAGTCGAAAACTATCCCGTATGTACATGAGAACATGTCGCCGGCGTAATCGAGGGAAATCTCGAACGACAATTGGGTCAAATGCGCAAAAAAAAAAAAAAAATTAACAATAATTCAAAGAAAACCTCGTATAATATGACCACCCAAGCGACCGCAAACTGCAACAGTATCAATAACAACCGATTGAAACCCTACACGTATTCGGGAGAACACAAACAACAATAGTGTCCTTATTCCTTCATGTTTATTTTTCTACGAGTCAAAGCTAGCGTAGGTACATAAAAAACATATTATAATTTAATTCAATCGCTAAACGAGAAGCACGTGACACAATCGGTTTTGATATCTGCGACAATTTATAGGTTTCTTGGGTTTCTATAGACATACATACGTAAATACGTGTATACACGTGACAACGCGCTATGTCCGTTATAATTATTAAAATATTATTATGATTATATCAGTATTTGAATATGATTTTCAAATATAAATTCGTACTAGCAAATATTCGAATATAGATAGGTACCAAAATGTAAGCATTTTAAGAATTTTAAAAATGTCCTGTCAACTGTTTACGAATCAAGACAATTTACTAAAGTTTGATGTAAGTATTGTTTACAACACGTTCAGAAACTGAGAAATTTGCACGCTCGCAGAGTGGACTTCCTTAATTCGTTTTCCAACACAAATCTCAAAGCGCAGTATAATATTCTACTGTGCTCAAAGTACACGAGTATAGCAAATAAAATTGTTTTGATGATGTCAGTCGAATATAATATGGCGAAATATATGCTAAATTTGATTTCGCAGTTCTATTTGAAACACCACCACGAGCAGAGTGCATATTATAGCCACATAGGCGCAACTGGGAGTGCGCTAGAGGGACTTGCACCTCAGCTGCAAATTAGGAACCCCCCTAAAACTCCTGGCCATAGTTTTTAATTTTTACGTTTAATTTTAATACAATGATGGTTTAATAAGAATGAGCTCAGGTTCGATGGTAATAGTTAATAATTATAATGACCACAATAAAATATTATCAATTATATTATACATTATGCTTGGGGATATTGGTAATTTATTGGTAATTTTGATCAGTATTTTTAACTCTATAACTATATAAAATTAAACAAACTTTTAAAAAGCTTAAAGTTATACAAGGAAAAATAAATTAAATTCGTTCAAAATTTAAATTTAAACTTTAAAAAAAAATGTTAACCAAACTTGATTTAAACCCTTTAACCTTCCAGGTGTAGCAAAAATGCTATCAGTTTTGCTCATTGATGAGTGACATTATTTGAACAAAATAACTTGTTTTTAGATATTGGATGGAACTATTCGTTTTAAAAACCATGTAGTTATTCGTGTTAACACTTCGGTTGTAAATACGTATAATAATATACTGTTTCGTGAGACGATGAGAAATAATGAACATCGCATTGTATTCTATTAAGTTCGAATTGTTTTTCATTGTTTTTTTTTTGTTTCAATACACGAAAAACGTCGACAAAGATCTTATACTTTTTACCGAAAATCGCATAACATATAACGGAGGAATAGGAGTTTTCCACGCTCGTCCCTGGCACGCACAAATAATGTGGCTTATTAACGCGCTTATTGTGGCTCGAGGTAAAAGTCTGCGGGTTTCACCAGCTCTATGCGCTTATACGAGTGATAGAAAAATAATAAAGAAAATATTTTTTCAATTTATATGAAACATAAATTATTTATATAGTTAAGTGCCTACAGGCGTCTATTATTGTACGTAAATGGGTTAGAAAAGCGTATTTTTCACGAGAAACGTATTAAATAAACTACGCGCGCTTCTTCTCGGCCGGGAATACGCTCGCGTTCTCAAACAATACGTTACGAATATTGTCAATTTAAAGACGCGAAAAAATGTTAATATTCTATACCCCGAATCTATTTAACCGGTCGACACATTCGTATTATTCGTAACATTATTATTATTATTATTATTGTACAGGCGGGTGTACACGTCCGCCTGCTCGCCTCTCGGTTTATAATTTTCTTTTAACGCGACGCAACTGGGTCATCCTGGCCGCCCGCACGCGTGGTTCAGTACGCGAACACGTAGCACAAAACGACAATTATTGTGATTTTTAAAGGCACCTACCTAATATCTTTACGATCTTTCAACGTACTTAAAATCATTATGTTTCTCGTCCGTCAAAAAAAAAAAATAATAATAATAATAATAACAATAAATAAAACCGTGCGAGTAATTTATCATTGTTATTAATAATACGCGCTGCAATTATGTGATTTCGTTCGTGGGCGTGCGACGTCGCGACGTCTATCCGTTTACTTATAGTAATATTTCGTGAATTTTTTTTTTTTTTATTTTGCTTTTTCCAATACATTAACGCGTGTTTATACTGTCGTTGTGCCTATCACAATATGTGATTATCTCGACAAATATGAACTTTTACGGGATTTTCTTTGTGCGGACAATTTAAATAGATAACACGCGTCGTGCAGTATTAATGTATAACAGCCTAATATATTGTAGTGAAAATTCCATTAATGAATAAAATGTCTGATTACACAAATTTTAATGTCGGCATTTTAATCGCTTTTAAGTTTGGTCCATTAGTCCACTGACGCTTGTGTATTTGACAGAGGGTTATTATTATGGAACTATTTAGATCTGTAAAACGACAAAAATATTTGTTTGAATAAATGTATTTCAAATATCATTTGAAAATTGATAGTGCGATGCATAATGTTCTTTTAACATAATGTACGAGAAAAACGAAGAAAATCACTCGGAATAGTGCGCTGAAATGATTTATTTTCATAATAGAATGAAACTGATGTTATACAAATCCTAATCAAAACGGCTAAATAGCTGTGGACGAAATACGGCGGACTGTGAATAGTCTATGGCCTTGCATGTAGGAAATCGTTTGGTTACTTTTTATCCCGGAATTAATTTCCAAAAGTGGTGGCGATTCGAAATAATCGTATTTTACGTTTTGTTTATTTCTGATTTCGCCCGACCCCCGTCCCCGTTCATTCCCCAACAAACTCTTAGCTCTTCGTCATAAACGTGGGCATTATACGCGTTTTCGAAACACTCTCCTCCCATCGTTACATATGGTCCTGGATCCGTTGCCCCTACTGTCGAATGTTTCGAACAGTGATTGTCGTGCGGTGCATACGACACGACTTTGCAGACTTTCGAACAGATCGTATTCGAACATAATCGAATCGAACGTCCATACTGTACAACATATTATTGTAACGACGCGTGTCAAATCGCAGACGGTAAACTATCCCGCGGGCGTACCGCAGGCTTTCCGAGACGATATCGTATGTGATCCGACGTTTCCGGCCGTGCCCGAATACTATTTCTGCGCGCGGTGTAGGGAAATTATTGCCAGCGTTTTCGGTACGTTATCGCCGCGCGTAATTCGATTTGGCCCGACCCGCTGCGGGCCCGCGGGAAACGGCTGTACGGGAGCCGATGATCCGTTACACGCGTTTTCGGTGTAAACATTATTGTTGTTGTTATCATTATACGCGCGATAATAATACCCAATAACAACAATAATCGTGTACGGGGCCCGCCGAACAATACGCGCGCGCATCACTACGTTACACAATGACGTGCGCGATAATAATCCCGGAACAAATGCAAAACGGCCGCAGCACCCGGACCCTTGCCGCCGAGAGACCCGGCGGATATGATCCGACGCGGTACTGGTGGTGCGTGTACCTAAATCATAATTGACCGCGGCTGTCCCCGTTAAAGGCTCCGGTAACACTCTCGTGTGCAATACACGTGAACAGAGTGACGGCGACGAGACGGACATTCCATTACCCTCAGAGCGGAGAACCGTTTCCGAAACCTCGACCTCGAGTTATTGGGCGGTTTCGGCGCCCGCGCGATACAATAATACGGCCCCGCAAGAGGGGCGGCGGCCACCTGACCACCTGGTCAGGGGCACCGCGAGTCGCGAATCCGTCGAAAAGCGTGAATATATTGGCATTTGTTTTTTTTTTTTTTTTTCTAGAATCTGCGCAGCCGCAAAGACAATACCGCGTTTGTTTACTCGTTTGTGGGTTTCCGAAGTTTATGGACCCTAGCGAAATCCGAAAATGCCCTAGACAAATCTAGCAAATTCCTAGCAAAATATTGATACTAGTTGTGTAGTTCTAGCATAATGTCCTGGCCAACTTGGCGGGCATTTCAAAATAATTGAGTACAACATGATTAATGATTATAATACAGTCGCCCGGGAAAACGTTTACAGTAATAAGGCTCGGATTTGTATGGATTTGAGAAATTATTTGCCGGTTTTTTTCCACGGTTGATCGTATATTTTATGCTGAATAAGAACAAACAAACCACGTTTCGTCGTGAACGTCCCCATGAATAGAATTACATCCGACGGTTTTTAGCACGTATTCGTGTGTACTTAGATATTGCACGGTGTTCAGCTCGTATAATTCTTCTTTGTAAAGCGTAATTTGTCGAATCGAAACTTAACATAATCAATTTTTGTAAACATTTTGTCGATTTTCCTACACGCGGTTACTGTCTGTTATTATTTATATCAAGCAATTATTGTATCTAAATTTGTTTAACTTATTGGCATGTTTACATACGTATGGATAAATCGTATATGTTTCATATTTTTTCAATCAAAACAAATGCTGTTTTTATATCGCGAAAATGTATATTTCCAAGAGCGTACACGCGTTTTAGTTATGATAAATTCATAGATTAATTCGCCGCCCTTCAAAAATAAAGAAACTAAACAATAGTAACCTGTAATAAAATAATTGAGTAAAAACAAAATCATTAAAATGGTTAACACTCGTAAATAAATATATAAATACAAAATGTATAAAAAATAAAAATAAAATAAATTAATGACGCAATGCGTCGCCTGGAGTATTATGATACGCGCATTATACGGCCGGTTTCGAATTGAAAATTCATCTCCTATTCAAATAAATTATTTCTACATTCTATGTGAAACGACCAATTTGTATAATTTTTATATTTACGATAAGTTCTCTATAGCAAACGCGATAGTCGTTCGTATTTTAATTTTAAGTGAAAAGCGATTCGCGAATGCATCGTGATGTACAATTACAGACGCGGAATAATTGCGGTATCAAGTATCCGTTTTATTTTATCCGGCTATAATATAATATCAACGGGTTTTTCGTATCATCTTTCCATTCGCGATAGCATACAGAATTAACGTGACGTATTAATTAAAACGTCTAATGTATATAGACGCATGTAAAATGAAAACGCACATAACTTAGTCCAGTCCAACTCGAATTGACCGTCGCCTAAGAGAAATCCGACATAATACATACGAGTGCAATATGTAAAGACGTATAAGTTTGATTATTACTCGGTTCCTCGCGGTCCACTGCCGCCAGTGCCACGAGCTGTGCATAATGTATACGCCGTGTTGTGCATTTCGAAAAGTTGTTTATTCGACTGCTCGGTTAACAGAATAGACGATATGGTTTATTTAACTCAAGACCACTGGTGTAGGTGCGAAGCCGATAAAGTTCGAGATGCGAGGCGATTTAATTAGGTTGGGTAGAACGGTAAAACGATTCCGAATTCCACCCCCCGCCCACCCCCCCCGTATAACTGAAGGAACGTAGAAATCAACTGGGGGGGAAAAAAACGCGAAAATAACACCGTTCAAGTGTCTATTCATATTATACGGAAATCGAATAATTTTAAAATCGCGCTTGTTAGACGATTTTTTTTTAAAAAAAAAAAAGTGTTAGATTCGCTGTTGGTTGTTTTAATTTTTTTTAGTAAAACTGTTGGGAACTAAAAGCGAACGCGCACAAATTTCGCGAAACGTTTATATTTACCAATCTGTGAAATGGCATATAGTTTTTTTCTCACAATCACCACGCACTCGGAATCCAAAACGAAAGATCGCGAACAATTATCACGCGATCTATTACTATGTAACGTGTAAATATAGCTAGTATAACTCTCATTTATTTAACCGACCCTATCGAGGTCTGACCATTATTCACAGCGCATAGTATTTCGCTCGTAGGTGGATACCTACTTTTACTTTGTAATGATATTATATGTACCAGAGTTCTATAATGGGCACCTATAAATTGATGTGCACTATTGTACGTTGGCGTGTTTGACTTTATAACGCCGTGTATACGGACGTATTACAGTATCACGGTTTGACTATATTTCCGTCGGCAGAACTACGGCCTATTATAGATTGGCGTCAATAATCGTACGTGTTCCCAATTACGGTTTTAAATTGCTAAATTACTGAATCGAACAGTATGACGCAGGTACGATCCGTACGCGTGATATATTATTATAAAAATATCGAAAGTATTATTATTATTATTATTTTTTTTTTTTTTTTTTTTTAAATGTTGGTATGACATCGATCAGATCTGATTATTTTAATATTGACTTTTGCATTTGAGGTCCACGGAAGTAATATTTTTCAACGACATTTG
>CABPRJ010000004.1:66613-130212 GCA_902439185.1 Cinara cedri
TTTTTTTTTTTTTTTTTTTTAATACACCTATTGGCCTAAACATCAGTTTAACAGTTCTCACGAGTTTAAATCAAATTTAAGTGCATTATATATATATACTTTATTTATACAGACAGAAATATACTACATTATTATAGTATATATAGAGTTAAAAGTGTGGACGAAAAAATAATAGAAAACCGCTCGACATTCGTATTCCGTAGCTGTGTCCCAGAGTGAATACAATTATTATTATTTTTTTTTTTATTTTTTTTTAAATGTTGGTATGACATCGATCAGATCTGATTATTTTAATATTGACTTTTGCATTTGAGGTCCACGGAAGTAATATTTTTCAACGACATTTGGTATGCTTTTACATTGAAAATAAAAATAAAAAGTTCGACATACTTGGCACAATCGCACCATGAGTAGGCCACGGTTGTATAGACGGGAAGTTGGGAAGGAATGGGATTTAGGGCAATTTAGTGTATATACTGAAAGCAACATAAATCGGTTTGATTAAAAGACGATTCTGAACGGAGGTCGGTAACTGGTATTTGCTGTGTTTTTCTCTTGTGTAGCCAAAATAAACCAACTATGAATAATAATAATAATAATAAAAACAAATGTGTGGTCATTAGTTGTCGGTTTTATTTTTTTTATTTAGAATATAACTAGTTGGGAATCTAGGCGTAAAAAGTAAATCAGGCAAAAAATCCGCATCTTTTAAGGGCAAAAATCATAACATTATTATTTATTACTATGATATTAACCTAAAAATTGTTTTCCGAAAAAAAAAAAAAAATGTTTAATAAAACTGTACTGATATTAAACAGTTCAGATTTTTACGAAGAACATTATATGAATAATTAAATGCAGAAAGGGCGCATGTTCAAAATGTTAAAATTCTTCGAAAAAGCCAAAAATACCTTAAATCGCTAAATAATTCGAAAAACAAATTGCACGGTAATAACTCATAGATATAGGTAATGTTAAGGTGTTAGACGATATTATCTATACGTTTTTACGGCGGTTTTATGAAATATTATAAAATTCTAAATTCTAAAGAATTTTGTTAATTTTCTTGAACATTTTTAAAAATTTAAACGAGTTCCCTTTCTGCATTTATTGATTCACACGGAAAATACATTTTAAATACATTGCAAATACCGCCACAGTATTGTCATATATTTTCAAAATTTAATAAAAATTAATATTTTAGAAATTTACCAAACATTAATGTGTAATAAAAACGGTTTCCACCTGGATTTTCTGTTTCAATCCCCGTCACTATCACTAGCTGTAATTAATTTTTAAAAATAATTTCTTTTTTCATTTTCATCCAGCCCAAACTACTGCAGGTTAGGTCTAATTTTTCTACTGGTCGGATTGATGTTTTCAATAGCTCAATAGCATCTCCGCAATATATTCTTGCATTTAAAAAAACACCGCACGACGATTGGATTAGTAATTTCGGAGCCAATCCGTGACAAAGATTTCCATTTTCGCTTTTATATATTGTACACGCCGATTTGCTATGACTGAGACTTAGTGACATAGATTTGATATGGCGTCGAGTCGGTGTTGGTCACACTCGATAAAGCGCATACTGTATCACTCTCGTGACACCCTCTGGTGAATTTTTATTTATTCATTTTCTATTGGATGGACATTTCAATTTTAGAACAACTTACTTGGATCTTACTATTTATTATTAATTTTTTTTTGTTGTTTTTTAATTTCATCCGTATCACCAAGGACATAAATCGACAAAAATAATTTTATCGCTATACTAAAAATACCAATAACCCCGTGTCAGCCACCCTCACAACGCCATCTATCAAGTCCAATTGTGAATCTAAACCATCCAGGGACCCATTCAAATACACACAAAAAATTTCATCAAAATCAGTTTAGCCGTTTAGGAGGAGTTCAGTGACATACACACGGACAGAAAAAATAAAGAAATATATATATATATATATCAAAAATAATATTATAAGTATTGATAAAACGCAGTTTACAGTATAGTGATTTCGCTTGTATTTATTATATCACATCGTTCGGGGCGAAATGGATATTGACGATTATTATAATTGTTAACTACTTATCAGTATAGTGGTGCCGAACAAACGTACAATATTAAGTGTTGTCGTCGCCACCCCTTTTTAAGGAACCGCGTGGACTGATTAGAACTCAAGTATTACAAGGCGGTGTCTGAAGGGGATAGGTTCTATTTTCTTATTTTCTCGCACCGTCGAAAAAAAAAAATTTAAAAAAGAGTTCGGCGCCACTGCTTATCATGCGAAATCGCATCAAAAATGTTCCGTTATACACCGTTCGTCGTACTTATAAATGCATGTATAAATAACACAACCGTAAAATACAAAAACATCATCTAGTCGCACGTACAGTTTTTGCGCGTTATTTACAGTTCTATTTACATTTCGTTCTAGTATAGGTCTTTTCTACACGTAATTGATGGTTTTTATTATTTTAATAGCAAAAATGAATTCGCCCGGTATTCGCGTGGTAACACGCGGTGTATACGAAGTAATAATTGTTATTGAACGGAATCGAAGTAAACGAAATGAATTTCGCGACACGCGAACGGATTGTATTTTTACCTCCGCGTGAAATTCATTAGCCACCACGTGGCGGCGGTATAACGGTCGCGCGCGCGTATCCGCTTACGCCTACGATCAATCAACCCAATTTCTTTTTTTAGGACTTCTGGGAAAAAACAAAAAACCAAAAAAAAAAAAAATCTACACACCTATTTAAACGAAATTGGCAGGCCAAAATACCTACGCGTACATATTATTACGAGTAATCGCTATGGTGGCCGGTCGGTACATCGTGCGAAAGCGAAAACCATCACCACAATATTATATTAATTTAATTACTTGCCCGCAATCCAATTATATACGATCCACGTTAGTCACGGGGATTCCGGAATGAATATTGCGTGCGTATAATACGTCATCGACAAATCTCGCAGAGAAATCATTTCGGCTCATTTCTCAATAATATATATTAAAATTCAGTGTTTTTAAGGAACGCGTTTCTAAAGGAGTGATTCCTGGATTCTTTTTTAGAGAAACGAATTGAGAAATTAATTCCATTACCTTTTAAAGGAATAGGAACGTGAATTAATTAGTTATTTTTAGGAATGGGAAAGTAAATATTATAATTCTTTTGTTGTTCTTTAGCGAAATGTGGTCTAAAACTCATTTGGGAAGTAAAATTTTGCCTATCAAGTTTTAAATCTAATAGAGATAAGACTCTTTCGACCAATATTTTGTTGACCAACGCCTTGGTGTTGCAAAGCAAATTAATATAGTGATAATATCAAATTAAGAATGTAAAAAAAATTGTTTAGACTGCATTATTAGATATTCATAAAGGAACGAGTTCCTTTTTTGCAATAGGAACAAGGAATAGGAACGAATTCCTTTTTAAAAAGAACGTTAACAACACTATTAAATTGTGTATAAATTACATTCGGGTCATAATACTCATCCTGGATAATGATTATTCTTTCATCGTAAACCATCGATTGTTGTCCATACGACGAGTTTTTATTTTATTTTTTTCTAATAAATTCAATTACGCGGTGGTTATTTTAAATCGTTATTCCACTTTCCAGAGATAACGTCTCATCTGGTTTAAAGTCAAAAAAGGTTATAATGTTATAATGGTTATAATGGTCCATGAAAACAAAAACCAAAATCTAATTTACTCAAAACCTTCGTGCGTACATAAAAGATAATTTATTCTTCTTGGTTAATATAATAGCTATAGGGCTCGGAATTATAATTCCTAAAAAATTATCGAAAAATATTCTAAAAACAGGGAAAATAACGATAAAGTGCAAAATAAAAGTTTCACTTTTCCGGATAATATTATTTCTTTTGAGACAAAATGACGCCAAAATAATAGCCGTTAATAAGGAAATGATACAAAACGGTAAGGAAATCGCAAATGGTACGATTGACAATGTGTGCCGATGGAGAATACCTAAAACCCATTAAAGCGAATTTCACAAAAACGAAATAATATTTTTAATCACCCAAATATTAACTATTAATTCGTGTTATCGTACGGAAATTTATTTAAAATTGGAATAACTGAACAAAAAAAATGAAAACTGAATGTTTTACTTTTAAAGTATCCGTTACGTGAACCGAATTGCAGACTTACGGCTTACAAGTCGTTGTCGCAGATCGCCGCCGAAAAGTGAACAGTGCATTGTCATCCGGGGGCCCTACCAATAATAGGTATAAATAAGTATACCTAATAATACTCGTGTGTTTGACGCGCGAAAAAATATCGGTACCGTAAAATATCACCATCATCAGCCTGTATATCATTCAGTCGAATCATTTAAACCTAAATAATATTACGATTGACGCCGAAAACAATTACCGACTCCGTCGCGTTTTCAATTCAATTTTACACTGTTTACGTAACGCGCGTAATGTTTTCATAACGAATTATTAAACGCTAATTGCACTAGAGTATCGCTGTAATCAACAACGGCTGTACGCCGTAGCAGACCGTAACTGACACTCCCGTTAAACTATATTTTTGTTTTTTTTTTTTTTTTTTAACAATTCGGTATGAATAACAAACAAATCAGTTTGTTTAGAGCCATTATCGTTATGATAGTATTGCATTATTGTTGAGACCGCTGGTTAATTATTACGAACAAAATCAAATAATATATTTAACCGACAGTCGGTATATATATATATATATACATTTAACAATATTATGTACATTTACGAGTTTGTAAAATAATAATACGTCTAAAGAATTTTATAATATTCTAAAAAATCGCATAACATCAATCTTACTTTGAATGGACCCGGCGCCAATCAGTGTGCACGTACACCCAGCTATTGTTGTCTTAACACGCACGGATTAGCGATGACTGAAATCGGTAAAAATACCAAAACATATAGGCATATATCTGAGCAGTATATAATAGAGTTCTATTATCAGATTTTTCCATATAGTATAATATATATATATATATATATATATATATATATTATATTTTTAAATACTTACTAACTACTTTTTTTTTTTTTTTTAATAATTAACAAAAAATTATTATTTTAAACATATTACGATCGTACAAAAAAACAATAATTTACACATTTTTTTGACACGTTAAATGTTTAGAATGTATTATGCGATGCAAATTAATCGAAATGATTATCATACCTGTACGTAACTACTTCGTGGCCTTTAAAAATCGGAAATCCGTAGTCGTTATGGTTTTTGTTTTTTTTTTTTTTGTAAACTTTCGATGTTCATATTTTGACGAAATTCATAAAAACCACCAAGATTATATGCATAAGCATAGCCACATGGGTAATTTTTTTCGATTTATGTTAATTTGTTGAACTTCATAAAAGTGATACACAAATTTAATAAAATAGACATTTGGATATTTTTTTTTAAAATTTAGTGAAAACCAAAATTTGACGTTTTTAGCCGTTTAAGACGAAGTGTTCTATTCACTAGTGGCGAAATCGAAGAAAATCATCCTCGAACCGAGTTGAAATATTATTGCTTGCTTCCCCTGTATCCCCTCACAGGTACCGTGTTCTAATTTATACAGTGGATATAAAAGCAATGTATTATAGTTTCTTTTCGTCTTTCGGTACTCATAGGTACCTATATACATTTAGAAATTAAAAAATGCATATTTCGCTGGGAATATAGTTAGAATAATGTACAATATATACTATACGATTTGAAAACAATTCAAAACATTGAATCACGCAAAAAATATATGTATATAAGTATATTCTTCACGTGTACACTTATAATAACAATGAGAATGCAACAACGTACGATGAGAAAATTATACACTTTGGTCGCTGAGCCATTTAGATGATAATAAGAGAAGCCGAAAACCAAAGTAGGTACCCAAACCTATACACGTCAATCGATCCGTCATTTAAAAAAAAAAAAAATAAAAATTCCGAATTACTACAAAAAACAAAATCGAATATAATAAACCCGTTATTTCCGTAAACTTTCCCGTTTTTCTTACGGTTTTACTCGGTTTTCCTAAATATATGGAAAAATCAAAAAACAATATCCTTATGCATCAATTAAATAAAATTTTCTTTCGGAAAATATGTTACACTTGAAATTCTCAGCAAAGATTTTTTGTATAAAAGTAGGAACAGAAACAACAACCGCAACAGAAAAAAAAAGAGCTGATGAGTGTACCAATATGCCATTGTTGTAAGCGGGTAGTTGGGAAGGCTGATATATAAAGTTATTTGAATTACATTTGCACGCAACAATAAATAGTTGCTGCTGAAATACGATTCTGAGCAAAATTCAGTTAATCATGTTTTAAAAATCTGTAATTTTAGCTAAGCCATAAGTTACCAAAAAAAACTACTACTATGCTCAATTGTTTTTTTTAACACCAATTAAAACTTAAATAATAAACCTCGTGTTAAATTTTCAATCATCTTCATTTAGCGAAATAATTGTACTTACATAAAAACCAAATAAAAACAAACAATTTGAAAATGTTAAATGCCTATAAATAGCTTAAAAATCGGCGTCATAATTTGAACATTTTACCACGTCTTGAAAAGGCTAATATGAATATTCTGTAAAAATTTGACAACCCTCTATAGTTATTTTTAACTTAATTATAACACAAAAAACAAAATAATGAAATCGTTAATACCGTAACCTTTCTCGTTTTTCCCGATTTTTCCCTATTATTATGAAAACTGCGAGGGAAATTAAAAAGAACTCTTCTAATACGCTAACTATAGATCCTGTAAAATGTTACAAAAAAGCTATCTTATCTTGTTTAGATTGTAGAAATATTTCTATTAAAAAGTTATTTACAGAGAAAAAGAGAAAAAAAAAACTCACCTATCATAATAGCTTATATATATATATATATATTATAATCCAACCATCTTACAGGGCGTTAAAGTTTTTCCCATGTGGCATGTATTTGTACAAAATATACGGCGGCTCCGACCGCTTTTACTGTTAAACGTAATAATTGCATTTAACGTCGACATTTTTTGCACGCGGATTTGTCACAATATATTATTACGGTCGTTGGTGTACCGTGTGTATCATAGAAAGGATACATATATAGGTATATTATGTTATACGTGGTATTTCCGGTGTGTGCGACAAGTGTTTATATTGTAAGTATCGCATGTACCTATACGTGTACCCAGACAATGACGTCGTGCGTTTTGAGCTTCGGGTGCCGCCCACATAACTGGGCCACAGACAGCGGTATAGTCCGGGGGCAGTATCGTTCGTTTTGCCGCCGTGTTAACAAGCGAATGAATGGAGAATTATAAAAATCGAAATGGTATACAGTGTATACGGATCTAACGAGGACATGCTGCTTCGGTGCGGTATAATTGAGTGCCATTGTAATAAATTATCGATAGGATTTTCGTCGAGGTATTGTCCTAGATTATATTATTACCATTATTATTATTATTATTATTATTGTATTAGAGGGAGGAGAGCACAGGAACACGTAAATAATAATGTCCACCGGCCGTAAGGATTCGAAAACTGGCGAAAGTATTTTTAATTTTTATTATGTATGCTTTGCAGAAAGTACATCGCACGAGACAGGACGAACCGAGCGTAGGTGTATATTTCTATTTCTGTTTACTATATAACAGCGGTTCTCCACCCTCTATCGAGATATTTACCCGATTCGTCACTCGAATTTTTTTCGAAAAAACCGTATATTTAACGGTGGTGGTAAAGGGTGTGTTGTTTGGCACACTTAATTAAAAAATGTTAGGTTTCGATTTACTTACGTAAGAAAATAAGTAGATAGTATGTAGGTACAAAATAATTTGATTACAATTAAAAAAAAAAATGAAACGCTAATGTACAATATTTTGAAAATATAAATATTGTTAATAAACGCTGAGTGTTAAGAGTTTACAAACAAAACAATGTAAAACCATTAAAACAATTATAAATAGGTAAACGTAAATAATTTTTAAAAAGCAAAACGAATTCATAACTACTGTATAATAATTCAAACTTCAGTTTTACTTACAATACGCTAAAAAACACTTGAGCAGCAGAGCTCCGACCGCGACACTCAGATATACAGTTGAAACCCCCTAAAAAAAAAGGTATATCTTTGATACTGATACCATGCAAAATGTCTGTAGGGATATAAAAAGCTTAAAAAAAACCTCTTCCCGCAACAAAATGATGAAGCTCATGTTGATATTCCACTAAAATTGTATCACTTCAATCTACCTATCAAGAAAACTCTGATGCGCGAGTTTTATGTCTTTTGGTCCAGAACGAATATAAATATATATTATATATACATACATATCACACACAATATAGAGCAATATTCTCCATTTTCGGGTAAAATTCGATAAAAATGCATTCACATCCTTCTTCTTCTTTTCTCCGCCTTCATCCCAACTATTTGAGGTCGGCCATATTCGTCCTAAACTCCCACTTAACCCGATTTCCTACATCGTCCTCGTATAAACCCACCGTCTTATTATCATATCATTCTCATTCGCATCCCACCACCTCTTTTTCGGTTTTCCTTTTCATCTATTTCCTCTTACGTTCATTTTCATTATAATCCATACTGCTTCTCGCTCATCTATTCTCATTGCATGCCCAAACTTTCTCAGTCTATCTCTCTCATTTTGTCTACCATCAAAGCGACGCCTAAGCAACCTCTTATGTACTCATTCCTATCTTTTATCGTCACTCCAGTATTACGTCTTTTAATTTTTGCTACACTCATTCTCTGTTCTATTTTCCTATTAATCACCCAATACTCCGAACCATAGAATATAGTCGATCTCATAATACTCTAGTAAAACTTACCTTGAAATCTCATTGGAATCTTGTAAAATAAAATACTGACGCTTCTATCCGCTTTATTCAACCGTACTTAATTTTATGTTTTACATTCTCATTAAAACTACCGTTCTCAAGAGGAATTATTGATGAAAGTCAGAGGCTATCATCTGTTTTCTCCACATCCGAGATTAGACAACCCTAAGTCTTATTTAGATCTCCTCATCCTAAATGAAAAAATTGTACACCGGTACTATTAGGTTAATTCCTCCATTATACAGAAACAATAACATATGGCTACTGGTATAGTCATCTTGGTATTTCAACCAGTAGGAGCTCGGAATCCCGAGCTCGCTAAACCTTTAGCGCCATATGCCCCCCCTTAAGTTAAAATTCACATCCCTATAATAGTATAATGTTATTCTAAATACTGAACGAATATAACTATGAAATTCAATTTTTAAACAACGATAAGATATTTACTTCTAATGTTCAATAAATGTGTTAATGACGGTCAAAACTTTGGTGTCTTATCAACGTTAATTTATATATTATATACAATTCTCATCATTGATAAACAAACACTGAATCGTTGAAATTTGTATACTTATAGTATACACGTTTTACTATACATTGTATTATATTATATTTTCTTTTTTTCTTTTTCAGCCGGAAACCAATAAATCAGCAGCGCCTAGTCAAGGGTTAAAACCGACGAAATACCACTATTATCCACATAATCAACACATATATCTATTGCCAGAGTGTGCCGTTCAACAGGTGTGTATTAACATTTACAATAATGGTGTATTAGATAAATGTATTGTCTTAACGTTTTCGTTACAATCATTCGATCGTATAAATTCTCATACTACTTTTCTAAGATCATTTAAAACAATAATTATTCCTAGATACGTTTTTTTTCGTAACTATTATTTTACACAGCTACAACAGTATTTTAAAACATGACTTTAATTTATTTTTTACAAGATGAAAACAAATTAAATTAAATAGATGCAAATTGTATTCATAAATTCACGTAATTAAACTAAATACATAACATTATATCATTGGTATTTTCTATACGAAAATAAACTATGTTAACAAATCTATGTAAATTGCTGTTTTATTATAAACGTAAAGTTTTAATTTAAAAAAATCGTTTTGAAATACCTGTATGGAGTATCCAAATTTTTAGAAATGTTCATTAAGTTTTAATATTATTACAAGCAAACCTAACCGATATGCAGTTTGTTATTTATTCGACTCGTATTAATATTAGCACTCATTCTTTGTTTGATATTTGATGATCGTGGACTAATATCGATTATTGTGTTTCACTTCTCGCGGGTGTTCTTATTAAATTAAATCTATCGTATTTCTTTTCATGCGTCATAATAGTTTATGCGATAGTCCAGAGGCCGGTGGCGTTATAATATAATAATTTTAAGTCCGGGCATTAAAATTGAGAAGAGGTTATAACGGTCATAATGCAGATGATTATAAATAGGTATACATTCGAAATGTTTGTTTACGCTATCCGTATTGAGAGATGAGAGCCGAAATACCCTGGAAATGTTTTAGAGGGGTTTAGACGCCGAATTAAGTGATTATATATTTAAACACATTTTTTACCTTGATTTATGAAATTTCGGTGGGAGGAGAGAGGGCGAATAATACATATTTTTATGGATTGTTTGTGTACATTTATTACGATATGGTTTACGGGAGACCCGTTCATCCGCTAGTGTATAGAAATTGACAAACCTCTATGTGAGATCCGGCTATAGACAAACACTTCATTTTATTAATATTAGATGTGTGCACATTTATTAACCAATGGGTCTTAAAAGACTCGAGTCCATGATCCGATTGAAAATAGTTAAATCACCTCGAAATCAGAAATAAGTACCACCTTATACAGATATAGTGTGTATATCAATACGTAAAAGACGAACAATTTTCGTTTTTTTTTTTTTTTTGTTTTTAAATTTTTGTAAAATAAGTACTGAAAGGAGTAACTGATGGTCAATAGGTGTGTAATGCCGTCTACGTGAGACTCAACTACACGCAGCCCCTGTGTGCTTGTCCGTCCAGGTACAAGGAACCGTGCTCCGCGTCCTTGAACGCCGACGACCTACACACCACGGAGCTATCTACGGACACGACTGGCAAGGTAAATAGAAAAAAAAATTATTAGATTTGTACTTTTTTTTTTTTTTCGGTTTTTCATATTATAGGAAATGTCTGGGTATACCTAGTAATAATAATAATAATAATAATACAATAAATACGAGTGACACCGTTTGTTTGTGCGATTGACCCGATAAGCATTTACAGTAAATATAATAATTGCGATTTCCACTGGTCTCCGCCCGGCATTGCGTAACGCGACGACAATTTCAATTTATTATTACTATACGTATATTTTGTCGGTAATAATGATAGTAATAATTGAAAACAAGTAGTCTGCTACTGCTGGCCGCAGTTTGTCGTCTATTGTTTATACACTGCAGACCGTTCGTATATTATTGTTTTGCTCTGATAATAATGATAATATTATATTATGGTAAATTCGCCTATCCCCACCCCCACCCCCACCCGAACTGTCCCGGGCTGAGAGTGGAAAACGTGCTACACCGCGCAGTGTGCGCATAGGAAGTGTGTCAAAGCGGCCGAGGGAAAAAACAATGCAACGGCCCGGAACGATTATTATCGCATGGCAATAAACTTCAATGTCCTTGCACGATTTCGCCCCAGTAGAGATTAGATACCTATACTAATGCACCATGTACGTAATGTGTATATAGGTATGTAGGCAGGTAGGAAGATAATATTATTATGTGAGTCTGTGTATTTGTGTGTGTGCGTGTTCGTGTGCGCGTGTGAAAGAAAAAATAGGTATTAATCTATTTTAATATATTATTATGTTTATTGCTCGGCTGTTCGTTAAAAAAAAAAAAAATACATTCATACGATCATTTTTATAAAGACATTACGGACATTATATCGGTTGGTCCTTGGCCGAGGAAACAACCGCGATTTTTACCACGCATATAGTATACTCACTTGCTAAATAAATATGAAGACGTTTTTTTTTTTTTTTTAACTTATGATCGACTTTCGGCCCACTAACTCTTTCACTGCCGATATTTAAAAGTGGAACATCTCGTCAACGGGTTGACGAAAATTAAAAACGTATCAACAAAAATGTATTTAAACTAAAAACTATTTATTTATTTAAGGTTTAATAAAAACCAAAATAAGGGTGCTGGTTTTATCTCTAAAAAAAAACGGTGAAAAAATAAATACAACGTAACATTTTAGATTACACGGTTCTAAAAAGTTTTTACATAAATTTTTTTTTTTTTTGAAAAAAATAAGTATTTTACGGGAAATTTGACTGTAACATGATATTTGGAAGACCCTATGGTGAAATATGTCGTCAGTAGGAAACCGTTGGAGCAAGTTGTCCCTCCTGAATTTTTAATTTCTTAAATATTATTTTATTAAAACTAACTGAATGAAAAAAATCGTAATTGTTTTTTTTAATCGCCTTCACTGACCTGACCTAACCTTATCAGGGCAACGCCGGATATTGACAGTCACTATTCTGAGAAAAACGAAAAACATATTTAGAGCAGTGTTTTCCGTGAGACGACCGTTTACTTTACACTATACGCATGTACATTTTTTGTTTGTAAAAAAAATACGTATACGCGTATCGTTCACAAGAAACGTGATGTGGCTATAACGATGTAAACGTGAACGTGAACCTAATCCTTAGTACGGTACTAACGAGCGCCTCTACAGTGTATAATATTTAAATTCGTAAAACGATATCATTAAACGTCTGCAACTGAAGTTAATCCATTGAATAAATTCCGGAAGTCGCGTACTACTCAATCATGTTTAATAGATTATTATCGTCGCTGTATAGTAAACCTATACTGGCAAAATTCAGAACGAAACTTCACCACTAAAAATTTCATTCATTCGGATACCTAATGAAACGCTAGTTTACTTGATTATAATAAAACAATCAGCTGGAGGTTTTTAACGTCCGTAATCAGACGTAACACATTTATGACTTGTTCGTGTAAATTTGCTCAAAGATAAAAAGCACTCACTTAAATAGCGAGCAACATTGAAATGAAAATATGGTCGAAATAATGGAATTTTATACGAAATACTGTCGGCGAAACGACGAAATCGATGCGAATGAGACGATGGAACGGCGAGAACAAATAAAAAAAAAATAGCTATATGGCTTTATTTTCTTTCAATTACGTTATGTCGGCAGGCACACACCGCCGCAATAAATGTGCTGAGTGTTGACCAACATACCTAATATTATTATTATTATTATTATTTTTTTTTTTATTTGCTTTTCCAATGTAGAAATCGCACACTGCTATATAGATACACCTATTTAGATTTTAGATAATTTGTTCGATTTCCAAAATATACCGATAAGGCACGTATAGGTAAAAATGTAGAGCATTACGGGTCAGGTTAGTTTAGGCAATTTACAAAAAAAAAAAAAACCTATAGAAGAAGTGCTTTAAATAAATCAATGAAGTTCTAAAAACCTTTATAAAAAGGACTGTATTTTAAAAAAGAAAAGAGCTTAATATACTACTGACGTGTGTGCCACTGTTGAACGTAGATGGGTAGTAAAAAACAAATGGACTTACTTCACACGATGGGTGGTTCACTGTTGTAGGTGAGATTTTGGGAAGATAGAGGGGAAATCAAAGCGCATCGCAAACGAAAAACGATTCTGAGCGTTTTGAAGAGGCCATAATATTGGCGGTTTTAAAATAATACATTTCGTACATTTTCCTACGTTTTACTTCATTTATTATGAAAACCCCTAGGAAAATTAAAAAATGACCTATTTAACGTACCACTCCAGTCAGTTTCAAAAAAAGTGCTACACTTAAAAATTGGAGCACAATATCTGGTAAAAAAATTGTTTACAAATAAAAAAATTAAAAAAAATAAACACCAGTGTAAGACCTTTTTCTTGCTTCGCTCAAAAACTAAAACGGTTGAATTTATTAAACTTACATTATGAAGAATATTTTACTTTACAATTTGTATGGATGTCGTGCAACAGCAATTAAGATACAACCTAAAAATGAACAAAAGTTAATACGCAGCGATAATTAAAGAATTATTTTCATCAAACGAAAACTTCATCTGATTTATCGAAAAAAATGTTTGTTTCGCATTCGCACAATTCGATCTTTATGGTATGCATGATATAAAACTGCGTAAGTACGTTTTTTATGAATGCATTAAAATAATAAAAACCGTTTAAAGATACATGTCACTCGATAATATTATATTTATCTACAAGTGATCGAAATTCAATACAACAAATATGTTCGCAAAAACGGTCAAACGTTTAAATTTACTAAACTCGAAGCATAAATTTTAAATCTGAATAAACATTTTCAGAACCGAGCCGAGAAAAAAACAAATTGAAATAGTTGTATAGAACCACGCACTATGGTACGTTCACGAAACTATATGAAAGATATTATCAGAAACACGCAGAGAAAAAACAATTTCACTTCTTAAGTTTGGCATTTATATATTCAAAATATTTTTTTCAAAAATTCAATGCGTGTAATTTTCATTTCGATTTACGGTATAATATCATACTGCAATATCGGTTCCGGACATTTTCGGACGATAAACACCAAAGCAATTATTATTATTCTCGAGTTTCTTGAAAGTTTTACACTATTTTTCCAAAACGCGTAATAATTGCTCCGTGAATCCGTCTATAATAATTTATTGCTATCTACCTACGATATACTATTCTTATTTCTATTACTAATTATTATTTTTCACGTACTACTTATTAACAAACATTAATTTTAATCTATTAGAAAATAGAAATTAATCCGCTCGAACGTGTGCAGATTGAAAATGACGATAAAGCGTGAGAAAAATTAAGCCAATACTATGACGGTTCTCAAAGAAAAAGGAACGACGATCCTTTTTTTTTTTTTTTTAAGTTTTTTCGTCCACGCACAATTCTTAAAAAACTTTCTTCAACAATTAACATTTTAAAAAAAAAAAAAGTCTTACGTACATTTAACCGTGAGTAGACTACTAGTTGTTATATAGGTGAAAAGTATAAAAGATAGATATATAGGGTTGGGTAATTTAATAAATATACACACCGGAATCGACGATTCATCTTTGCAATCACAAAGCTATTCTGAGCGGAGCTTGGTAAACTGGTAAGGATTTTTCCATTGTAGTCAACAATAGTCAATCCAGAAATCAAGAAAATTAAAACCAAAGTTATTTGATGTCTGTTTTTTTTTTTTAATTTTTTAGAAAAAATTATCTAGTAAATTGAATTTATAGTAAAACTAAATATACACTGAGTACCTAAAATTGAATAAATCCATAGAAATTGTGGCCGCTGTTTTACTCGAATACATATTGAAATAAAATTACAATATTAGAATTTAGCGTATTGAAAACGTTCTAAATATATTTGCGTTTAAAATATACGAGATATATTTGGGTGATATCATTTTTGACATCTATCAACTCGTTGACAAGATACTCCACTTTTAAGATTGCGTAGAATAATAGTGGAGCAATATTTTCATGACAGCGTTTGAATAATGATCCAATAATCTCCGCTATCCAAACGTAAAATTGAAATCGAAGTTTTATTCCTGCAACTCTTAAAATAACACAAATAATTTAGTTAGCTACTATTGCTGTAACACAGTAGGCACCTAATACAATCTGTTCGTAAGAAGCGTTCGTACGAGATTTGTAAGCTCCGATAGTACATTTCGTTTTGCTAAAAGATCCTTAATCCACCAACGTCGTCTTTGGCGAATATTTTTTTATCGTTTTCTAGGTAGTTTTCTGTCGACATAATAAACGCAGGTGTCGCTGCGGTTTCATCGTCCATGGTTGAAAGTTGAAACCAAGCTAACACAGTTAAAATAGCAGTGGAAACATGGTGTAAGTTTCAGACAATGTTCTGTGCGACGTTGTCCGATTGGCCATTCAGTTGGTCGTTTTCTTTCTCGTAAGGTCAAACGCGCGGTTAAAAGTATGTTTCCGTACGGCGTATAACTGGAAAAATTTGTTGCAACGCTCCCGTTGTTACTCATTTATGCGTGTAGGCTATTCCGCACGCCCATTCATTACTACCTTGATTACCTATGATGGTACATGACTTGATGCAAGTTACTATGAATTCGATTACACGACACCGCGGTTGTAGGCGATACACGGTATTATACTCGACTCATTACTGCCGAAACACAAATGTTCAACAATATTATTCGATTATAACAATAAAAAACTAACATTAAACATCGAACGGTTTAATGCGATTTCATTGTACAGTGCACTGGAAAAGTCGTATTTGTTTTCAGTTTAAAAAAACGATTTGAAAAATGTTAAGCACGGAACGATTAGGTATTAGGTAAAAATGTTTCGGAACGTATTGTGTGCAAACATCGCGAAACCCGGCTTTTCGCGTGTTGGCGACTGCAGGCGCTGGTTTTCGTACGGGACCGTAAGTAGTTTAAGGGTCAGGCGGTAAAAACGAACCTTGTCGACAAACGCATACGGAATGGTACGGCGAAAAGGGACGAACGTACGGTAACCGTGTGTTTGCGGAACGCGCGGTTTATACCTATACTTGGGTAGTGTATATAGGTGTATCGCAATAATATTATACTAATACCGTTCGGTCCGCTATTCCGGTGGCCGAACCGAAAGAATCTCGCGCCGAGGCCGCTCTATATTTTATGCGGCGCACAATATACGCGGAAACGAGCGGGTCGTCACGAATTAGATAGTCGTGTGTACGCGTTGTTATTATTATTTATTTATTTATTATTATAAATATCGCGTGTACTTGTATATTATAATATTTGTGTGTGTGTGTGTGTGTGTGTCTACACTCGCACGCACGCCAACTTCGTTATCCGAGACCATAAATCTTGAATGTCGCATTATTGCCTCCAAAAAGGTGAAAACTGCAACGTCGTCGGTCGTTATTTGAAAAAAAAAAAACTATACCTACAAAACCGCTTGCACAAGAATTTTTACCTATTTCGAGACCGGGATCTGTGCGATAAGGAAGGGAGAGGGGGGGAGGTTACAGTGGCGTATTTAGGGGTACAGGAAGGGAGTGACTTAGAAGTAACAACATTTTTTTCACCGTACGTTATTACATACCAATTATTACGACTTACAAAACAATAATAAACTAATTTTTTTTAATTTTTTTCAACATGGAAATAATAGGCAATAGTGCTAAGCAAATTAGTGAATGAAGAATGAGGAAGGGGGTAAAGCACTAAGCTCATCACGACTTTATGATAAATCAATGATAATATCTGTAGGAGAATATTATAAGAACACATGCCAAAAAAATTAAAATTACGCCACGTGAGGGAGTAGTTCTTTGACACCCATACCCCCCCCCTTGAAAAACTTGGAAATTTAGACCATACATAAACGGAAATTCAATGATAATTTACAATAATTCAATGAAAATTCGGCTTCATAATATTATTACTATCGTTAAATTACTATAACTTATCATGATATAAAATAATAGGCAAAAATATTCTTTGAAATCGATAAATTTGATATTTATTTGGAATCGGGAAATATTTCACACCCTCTGTTGATTTTTAATAATTATCAGCTATATCCTAGATAAACTACAGGTAACTGCGCTCTTGAGTGTGTATGCGAAACCAATTTTTTTTTTTTATGTACCCCGAACAAATATCAGGAATGTATTGATATTACTACAATTTGGGCATTGGACATTTACCCCTCTCTCAAGGCTCCTAACACGTTGCATAGTATGATTTTTTTTTCTTATTGTAGTAGTATGTATATTAGACTAACCTAGATTTATATATGCTTGAGATTTTCTTGATAAATTAAAACTATCTACCCTCCCCCTCCTCTCAATTTAAATAATTAATAACATTTTTTTTAAAAAAAAAAAAAACTTAATTAAAACAGTTAAATAATATTATAGTCGTTTCAAGTATTGTGTGTTATATAATAATATAATAATATTTATTATATAATAATAATTATTATTATTATAGTGGAGATGGTATTATAGAGGTACATCGTATACAAAAAAGAAATTTTTCTATTCTTATTATTTTTTTTATGAAAATAGACACCTGTATACCTAAAAGCCGTTACCGTCATGTTATTTCTTAAATATGTTTTTATACAGGTAAGAGGGCGGATGAAAAAAAAACGCGAAGTAGTAAAAATATAAGACTTCCTGTGATTCTCTTTTTTTTTTTTTTGTCATTTAAAAGTCTTCCAGTTATTTTTCAAATTAATTGTACTAACGATCTGTAACTATTATTATTATTATTATTATTATTATTATTATACACATCAGACGAAAATATGTGACTAGCTATATATTTAAAATGTCTGTAACTAATTCGAAATTGACACGTTTCTTAAAATTGCATAGTTTGAAAAGCAAAAAAAAAAAAAAAAAAATAAAATCGGTATTGATATGAGTGTCGACTTAAAAGGAAAAAGAAAAGTGCCCGTTCTAAATACATCGATTTTGCATTCGTTTGAAACACACATTATTTTCACATATACTCGGTCTACACTCGTACTATAAATTTAGCGAGGAAAATAAAAATGTTTAATCAAATATTAATATTGTATAGGTACTCAATATATAAAATAACGAAATTGTTTTATTCAATGTGCAATGAATGAGAACAGATGCATTAAAATGGGGGGAAGGACGGGATTGGGGATATATATCCCTCCCTTTAATATTTATACTAATATTTATTATACAAATAAATTAACGTAAATACAAATAATTGTTTAAAAAATTAGCGTGGTCCCCCTCTCCCCCCATGACAAAATCATTTGATCACCGCTGAATACGTATACAATATATTGATAGTTTTGTGATTAAACAATTTAAACATCTAACTCTTCCTTCTACGAGTATGACATTCAATTCGAACATTAATTGTTCAATGTTTTAATTACAAAATTGTATATAATATAATCACGAAAAAACGTGATGGACGTCATTACTTACAGTGATAAATATCTTTCCAATTATGAACTAATCCAGTAGCGTAGTAACAGTGACCGATCAGATCGAAATTCTCCCCGTATGTTTTTCGTGAACACTTCTTTTAAAAAAAACCGTCAAACTTGATAACTCTCATTGCACAAGAAAATCTTGGCTACGTTCCAAAACTAATTCGTTCGTCTCATTTAACTTAATTTTTTAAACGTCCGCTCAAATAAAAACTCAATATAATATATATAAAACGCTCAAATTAGTATTTATGCAATTCAATTCTATAAAACCGGGTTTGAATTATAAAAACCGAGAGAGAGAAAATAAATAACTCCGAGTTAATAGGACGGATCACACGTCATAATATTATTGTGTTATCGTTGAATATAACGACTCCTAAGTTTGATACTTATTTTTCAATTATTTGTATGCTTATGTAGAGTAAGTATAAAATGTTCGAAGGTGAGGAAACAAAAATGTTTATCATCGGTCTTCGTAAAATTATTTTTTACTTCTTTTTCTTCTCCTTCTCCCACGTTAAAAAGTGCTTATACACTCTCATGATGAACTTGAATTCTACTAAATAGGTGTGTGAATCTTAAAATCTGCACTAGTACCACATTTTTGAAAATTTGAAATTTGAAATTTGAAGTTTATTTCATAAACTTTTTTTTTTCCATAAATAATTATCATTTGAAATCAAACCTAAAAATATACTATTATTTGGGTCAATAATACAATCGCATCAACAAGTCATAAAAACAACACTGTTATGTATTATATTGTTTCTATTGTTTTCGAGCAATTCTAAAGAAAAAGAAAACAATAAAATCGAATCCTTGCACTTTCAATAACAATCTCATTTTCTATCGAATTATTCATTATGACAATCGCAGTCCTAAATGTTATCGAATTTAGAAAACTCGTAGGACCTATATTGAAATGCATTTTAATAAATTCGATTACAAATATTATCTTGATTGGATACATCTAAGGATAAGGCCGCGTTGCGGGTCCAGAAAAAATTGGATAGTTGGTGTAGAAGAGCATTTGACTGTAAGTGCTGGGTGTAGTAAATTGAAATAATCTGATGCAAGAGATAAGACGAGTAACGTTGCCATCCCTATTCTATACCATTCTCGCATGTGAACATTTCAACGCACTTTGATATTATTATTGCCATCATCGTTTTCGTCCTTATTCGTTATTATTTACGCTATATTTATTTAAAAGAATTTAGATAATTTCGATAACAATATCACACTATAAGTACACCATAATATACATACATATGTGTGTGTGTGTGTACACACCTATATTTTGGTAATTTATCTCATTTGTTTATAATAATAAGTATGCAGATGGTATTTAAGTATAGACAATCATAAAATATCAATTTGGTTCGGTGTTTTCATTTTTTTTTTTTTTATACAGTGTGTAGTAGATAATATACGTATTCATATTCCGTATAAAAACACAACGTAATATGGGTGCGTAAACGTACCTACTTGATTAACAGTTATTTAATTGTACTTATGTTTATAAAAATAATAGACGGTTATGGTTCAGCGTAACCTAAACTACTTATAATATAACACCGGAGAGGAAGTGGGAATAGTTATTTTGAGTCGTTTTTACGGAATACGTCACTTAGCGTTTGAATTATGCTCGAGACGACGCTGATGGTGCGGTTGTGAAAATTTCGAAAGGATTTCACTCTTTGCCGACCGAAAACGTGGGTCCCGTATACGGAATCTAAAACACTGCGTTAGGTGTGGGCGAGTACCTCTATATGTATGTATACGGGGGAAAAAAATCGCGATAAATGATCGAATCCGTTTACGGCCTACGGGCCACAATAATTTATAAATACGCTCTACCTTTATTACGGTTATACGGTATCGAGAAATTATCGCAGGGAATGGTGTAACGCCGACGTTTTTATGCATAATATTATAATACATTATAACGTTCGTCGTCACGACGAGACGCCGAGAACCGATTATAAGCCTCCGATCCCGCGGTGGTGTCGGATACTATGCCGCGCGCGCCGATAACTGCACGGTATTACGGACCCGGCAATAACGTCGATGGATGAGACCCATATAATTTGTGCCGTACGTTATTATACTTTCTCGTGACGATATGATATATATATATAAATAGAGAGAGAGAGAGAGAGAGAGAGAGAGAGACAGAGACAGAGACAGAGAGATAATAGGTTCTGTATTATATAGATATACCTACATCTAAAGTGCTCAGTTTAAGTATAATATTACGCGTTTCTTAAAATGTGCGTATTTTATTTTTTTTTTTCCCCGCTTTTTTATGACTTTTCCGGCGCGCTTCTCGGCCGACACCTTCGGGTATATTATACGGGTATGCGTGGCGTTCCCGATAGTGTAGGTATGCCTATATCATTATACGAGTACGTTTTCTGACGTCAGCGTAAGTACGAAATGCGTGTAGACGTATCATAATGTGAGAGAGAAAAAAATTATAATAACGATCCAATGAACTTCGTTACTTACACCAGATTCACGCGTGCCTCGTATATAATAACACGCGCGTTTCTGTATATTATATATAGGTTCCAAACTGTTTTGTTGGTGAAAAAAAAGAAAAAATGATGCGCAATTCAAACCTACCCATTATCTTCTCGTTTTCAATCGTTAAATTAGTTACTGCAGTTCGCCATACTTCTCGTTCGAAACTCAATTCCTTTAACCCCTTGTAACTACATCCTCATTCGTGTCTGCGGTCATGATTTGTTTCATGAATTCCGTCCTCGATATTACTCATCCGATATTGACAAAATTCGAAATTTTCGAGACATAGTAGATCATTTTAATCCTTCTCATTTGTATACAATGCCAAAATTCTCGTATTTCCTTAATTTTGTTCAGTGCTCCTCCGTTCATTATTTTGTCTATCCGTTTAGTCTTGTGCATTTTCCGATAACACCACATTTTTAAAGTATCTAGTTTTCTTTTCTCTTCCGTACCCATTGTCTAGGTTTCGCAGCCGTATAAAACCACACTTCCCACACATGTATCACTTTCAGAAACTTTTTCCTATATCATTATCGTTTTATAAACGGCAAGTGATTTCACCGGGTGATTTATTACGCTATGTTATACTTTTTAATAAGTATATATTATTATACCCAGTGGATCTAAGATTTTGTTTGGTTTTTTTTTTTTTTTGAGAGGAGGAACAAAGTTTTTTGAAATAGTTATAACATACTTATTAAAACGGATAACATCGAGACCCTTATAAAAAATTTTGTTGTTAAATTTTGTTACTTTAAGATTTTCCATTTACATTATAACTTAAATAAAAACATAGTTTATTAACCTAATAGCCACTAGGCCAATGTAAGGATTGACAGGTCTACTGCTGTACTGTAGTACAAGGCCATGACCGATGTTAAAATAACTTTAATTAAATAATAAATAGTAACAAAATGATTTCTTAGGTAGTTCTTTAAAACTAAAACAGACATTTTTGTTAAGCACCAAAAAGTGCTTGTGAGTCGCATAAGACGTATAAAAGATGACTGATTGTTAGATGAGAAAAAAGGAATATGAAACGGAAAATGAGATCTTGCCTGACAACGAAGTCCTTTAAAATTATAATTTGAAAGGTAGTGAATCGCAATCTCATAGTAAAAGAAGCTTTGATAGAAAATTCAAATCGGCGGTCAGCGATCTGAGAAATTTAGTAATTGTTGGACATAGAGAGTAAATGGTCATTTGGAGGGCGAACATTAATGACGTAAAAGACAAAATTTAGAAATGTGTATTGCACACGCTACACTCTTTCCAACACTCGTTGGATCGGATTTTAATCGTTTTTTATACAGCCATCGACCTTAACGTTATTAATGTTATTCTATGTCCGAAAGAAGACGGTAATATTTTTGAAAATATTTAAATATATAACTACACGTTTAGAACTCGAGAACGTTTTAACGGTTTACGCACAGTTTTTACAATAATAAAAAAAAAGAATAACATTCCACCATGCACCGACCGGTACCTATATAAAAAATAATAATAATAAGGTGCTACGCGAACGTGAAAAACGTTTGCTGGTATACTCGTATATTGTTCCGAAAATATTGTAAACCGGAAAAAAAAAAGTTAAAACACAATATTATTAAACTATAATATATTATAATAGTCATACTCCCACGTTCGAAATATATTTAATAAAAAAAAAAAAAACCGCCTGCATAATGGCATAATATAAGTTGAAACTAACGAAATTATAAAAAATGATTGATTTTTTGTTTTTCTGAACCTATTATCCCGCATCTAAAAATATATTATATAGTATAGGTGCTTGTATACTGTCTACAGACTATAAAATATTGTTCGAAACGAAATACTATACAACGAATTTTTTTGGTAAAATTGACAAACATTTGTAGGACTGCGCTACATAAAATCTCCGGATTCGAAATGGTCCAATCGGTTTTACTGTAAAATTGATTTAAAAAAATGTATTCGATTGAACAAAACTTAATAACTAATGTATAAGTTATAAATGCTAAACAGAATTGGAAATCTTAGGACCCTTCTCCCTCCCCCCCCCCAAAAAAAAGGGCGTCCTTCGGACAATAATAAAATCATATATAAAAAAATGTCGTATGAGGTTATATTATGATTGATCGAGGGTACTCTCCCTTTATTTCCATCCCCAAAATAATCATTCTGACCGTAACCCTCTGTTGAAATTTACTAAGACTATGCCACTAATGATTTATATTATAATATTTATGTATATTTTTTGTACACATTTATTCAGGTACTCACGCTGGTCAAGACGTGCGAGCCAGTGGCCGAAATGCGGACGTGCCGTTCACCCAGAGATTGGTCGCTCTTGGCCCTGCAAAACGTCCGAACCGGCAAATCGCATTACCTGGTCATCTGTCGGTGTCCGCACACTAGTCTACTAGGTAATATGGCCAGGAATTTCGTTAACGAGTGATCGAAATATTATTTTCAACGGCCAAAACAAAAGCCATCAAAATCCTCTAACGGTTCATATTATTGCAGTTGTGAATTGTGCATCAGTGCCTACCCCCTCCCCCCCCCCGTTCAAAATAATTGGACTTCGCAAATCAATATTGTTACTGGAACAAACATTGTTATCAATAGTTTGAACGGTTTATTCCGAATAGGAAAAAGACATCGTACTCATAATAAAATTCGCACCGATAGATATTTCTCGATTTTTTCGGAGGTCGCCAAAAACGTACGCAGGAGGTGGGAATTATAACACGATAAGTAATTATTTAATTGACCAAACGAGCAACAGTTCTAATAGGTGATACCTACGTAAGGAACTGAACAATTTATCTACCTGTCTTTGTCTCTCTTTCTCTCTCTGTCTCTCTCTCCTTACATCTACAGCTTAGTGTCATTTTCATATCAGGTATTCATTACTGTGTAGGAATTATTTATTTAAACTTTTTTTTTTTTTTAATTTAACAATATAATATCTAACAATGTGATGACGATTATACTTTTTTTGGTCCGCAGAAGGCCCAATGAGTCACGATCAACCGACGTATGCTAGCGTGCCCGGCATCAGGGTGTACGGTATGATGTGTGTGACGAAGAACGGACAGCAGCAGACCACTTTGGCGCCACCGGTACACTCCAGTCCAGCGCCGATAACTAAACGACGGGCCAGGCCACTGAGGACACCCCGGTCGTCAGGCCTCTTTTATAACAGAAGGTCCTCGATAAGTAAGTCCGTCAGTAAGTAGATATAATATAGTAACAGGTGTCGACGTTAGATAGTTAGTACTTAACAAATCTCGATAGTGACTGGACAAAAAGTTGGGTAATAAGTTACTTCAAACTTTAAACTTATCTAGATAAAAAAAAAAAATAAATAGAATGTTGGAAAAAAACTAATAAGCTGTTTTATTCAAGTTATTTTTAAATAGGTATTTACGAATAATTTATATTAAAACTGTATACCTGTCTGGTTTTAGACCTATTTGGTTTTCAACAAAAATTATTAATCTCATTTACGTGAAATGTGAATAGGTATCATTTTCGCATAATGAACTCGTGATGGATCTAGGCCTCTAGGGGAAGCAATCGGGTCGCCTAATGATGTTTGCCCTGATTATCTTAAATCATTCAAGATGTGTAATCACATTTAAATTTGAATTTGAGGTGGAGAGGTGGACAAATTCTAACGGAGCTCACGAAGTACAGTAACTTACTGTTTTGACATAGACGTCATTTGGAGTAAAATCTTGTGGTAGTATCCTCAACAATATTTTCAATTCACTTGTGACTTATTGTAATCTAATGAAGAGAAAGAGCAGTCGGTGAATTGATACTACACTAGGACTACTATTTTACTAACAATCCCAAATGAATTAGATAAAGTTATAGCATTCAATTGTAATTATATTAATTATAATATCATTATTTTAAACAATAAAACATTTACAAAACGCCGTAAATTTGTCCGTTTTTACTTTTACGTATTTTCCTTGATTGGAAAACTAAAAGATGACTCACTTTCTAACCAATAAGATTCAAAATGCAACAAAAAAGATCCCTTGACATTATTCGATTTGAGCAAGATTTCTCGTCAAAAAATTGTTTGCAGACAGAAAAAAAACACATCATAGTAAAACCAATAAATTCCTCGTTACGCTCAGAATCTAAAACTACTAATTAAAGCTCAACTTTATTTCACCTTTTAAACTTATAATTAACATATAATTGCCTTAGATTAGCCGTTTTTCCGATTATTATGAAAACCACAAGAAAAATGAAAAAATGACCTTATAAAATGCATCAAAGAGATTCAACATTTTGAAAAAATTACAAAACGTTACAAAAAAAAAAAAAAAAAACTAACTTGTAGTTTTTTGAAACATTTCCAATACAGAAAGATTGTGAACATAAAAAAAAAATAATAATAATAAAAATCGCGCACACCGTAGTAAAACCCATTATACATAGGTAATATTATTTTATAATTTGTACATAATCTAAGAGTATCTATTACCTGATAATAGTGTCAATATGACGTCATGATAAACATTTTTTGAAACGTTTGTTTGTACAAATGTCTTGTGAAAACGTAACGTTTCGCTGTCGCTGTTTCGACAATAATGCAATAGGTATTATTTATGATTAAATAATATATATTGTAACGGGCAATCCTCAACGTTGGCGTACGCCAATAATTTTTATTTTTAAGCGTACCTATTTCAGTGATAGGTACAGTGTAAGGAAAATGTTTTTTTTTTAATAAATTGAACATAAATAAATGTAAAATCAACATGTACCTATTGTTAAAGAAAGTATACATTTCTAAACTGACACCGTGATTATTTATTGGTTTTTTGAATTTTTTTGTACGATTAAATATTTGGTTGTTTGCCCTCCCCCCCCCCCCATTGTTTATTTATAAATACGCCCCTGTCATACCAACGTCTTCGATCGCCGCCGCAATGATTTTGACGAACGATAATCACACGACGGCAATATTGTTGTTAATTGTTAAACTGTTAATCAATGTAATCGACATTGACGCGTTTACCGCGATAAAAAATAAATAAAACGAATTCAAACAGAAAATAATACGCGTTGCGTATCAATCATATTATAACAATATTACTTTAAAGCGTTCATTTTGGCCTAGTTTATACGCGAAACGGTGTGATGACAGGAACGGATGCATGGGAATGAGGGAGGAGGGTGTAATTCCGGGTCTGATACCTGGCTTCTCACCTATTGGCTTTTTACTTTTTTTACATTATGTAGGTACACAATTTTGTTACTCTTGTATATCGTGTAGATTTTAGAAAAAAAAAAAAAAAAAAAAACCTTCTCTAAATGAAATTGTTTTCCACTGATCCCGTACAAAAGTTTTACAAACGCCACTGTGTGATCGTTTATATATTATAATTAATCACCTAGGTACCTAGGTATCCAACTGCTTATTAAAATGAAAGAATATCTTAAATTCTCAAACTGCTACACAAATATAACGATAGGTAGGTACCGATACTGATACGGTACAGTAGTGGACAGTGAAATGAAATTCACAATTGTCTACAATAGGTACGTCATAGAATACGTAGATACCTAATGTGCGACACATAGTGACGCTCATTTTCATCGTGCAATATTCGCTTTTTTGAGGGTCGAGCTAGGTATATATATATTTTATATATTATAAATATTATATTTTTGTTTACAGAACGTAAACAGACTAAAAATAATTCCATAATTAGATTTTCGAAGTGACCAAAAGACGATAATTACCAATGTGTAATTAGTTAATTAATTATCAGTGGCGTGCGCAAGGTAGAAGTTATGGGTTATAACATCACCCTGCATCGGCTTAAAAATTCCAGTGATCTAATATCGAAATGCATGTATACTTCGGCCAAGTTACGAGGAAGGGTATTGATGTATTCATTTGAAATTGGATTTTTTTTTTTTAAATCTGGCTTTTAAATTAATAACTTCCATAGTCAGGTTAGGTATAGAAAACGATTTTGCGATTTATTCACAATTATTATTTGATACATCCCCTCCCATTGAAAATTCCAGGGCACGCCACTGGTTATTATAATAGATAACTATTTTTTAATTGGCAAATTATAATTCATACGTTGTACATTTTATAGGCCAATCGTCACCGCCTTTTCCGTGGCGCAGAGCCATGCAGTTCATCAAATCTGTGGAAGCGGAAGAGTCGCTGAAAAGTAAACAGTCTTAAACATGAATAAGTACTACAAAACAATGAAAGTAAACAGTTATGAAAAATTAAAATTCGATTAGCTAACATAAAATACTGATAATATTACAAACGATTTTAAAATAATGTAACGAAGTCGCTCAACTATTTTCTTTAACCTAAAAATTATTTATTGTCTTACGTAATAAAAAAGAGAAATAGATAAAAACAATATTATTATAAATGTAACTTTTTCTCTTTTGTAAAACAAGGTGCTTTGTGCGTTTAAAATTATGTTCTATTGTACATAGCACACCGGCTATATATTTTTAATTTATTTATTTTTATACATTAGATGATTATTTATGTAAATTCATAAATTATAAAGCATATTTTTAAGTAATTTAAAAATTAATAAATATAATAAAAATGTAATTTATAATACATTAGTAATAAAATTTATTATATTTATAAGAAAGACAATATGTTTAGAATTATTATAGTCTATAATCTTAAAAAATAAAGCTAATATTTATGGTAAAGATACAATATCTCTGTCGAACACACAAAACATTAATTCCTAGATTTTTTTTGCTTTTTATTCTTTTTCTTTTTACTCTTTTTCTTGTGTTTATGCCCTGAACCGTTTTCAGTAGATTTCTCTGTAATTTTATTCCCATTTCTTCTACTAGGACTTTTACTAGTTTTCATTTGACTCTTATTTCTTGAATGCCTTTTATTCCTTGAATAACTCTTACTCTTTGAACAACTCTTACTCCTCGAACGACTCTTACTCCGTGAACGACTCTTACTCCTTGAACGACTCTTACTCCTTGAACGACTCTTACTCCTTGAACGACTCTTACTCCTTGAACGACTCCTACTTCTTGAACGACTCCTGCTTCTCAAACTTCTACTACTTGATCTGCTGTAGTTTCTATTTCGACTACGACTACGACTATAACTTCTATAACTCCTACGAGATATAGAATATTTTCGTTTTCTACTTCGGCCGTGGGTACTACTTCTATCGTTGTCAACTTGATTATTCAACTTCTGAAAATATTTATGATACTTGTGTCCATAAGTAATTAACTGCATTGGATCAAACATTGGTGGCATAAAGTATGTGCCGCGACCAACATACTGATGCATACGGCCACGCCAATTTCCTCTACCTCGACCACGGTTAGTATTTACATTTTGGTCATTGTTATGACTATTTTCAGAATCTTTGTTATCAGAATCTGAAAAATAAATAGAACACTGTTGACATCAACACAAAAAATTATATTTTTGCACAAATGGTGCATACAAATTTAAAGTATTAACACATATCTAGGGCATTAATGTGAGATGACAAACGAGCATGGTGAAAATTGCATATTAGGTTTTTCAGTTTTAACTTTGTGCAATTAAAAACCTATAGTAGGTATTAATTTAGTGGCAATATGATTTATGTTTAAGATAAGTGAAAAATAATACATTAACATTTTTTTTTAAAAAAGTAATTTGACCAGTACAAATGTTTATTTCTAACCTAGTCCATTAAAAAAAACTAGATGATGTTTAATTGAGGGCCCATCCCCATAATATTATCAGAAATGTGATGTTAAAATAACAAATATTTTTACACTTTTTGTATAGGAATAACCAATATTTTTACATAAACGTTAGAAATTATAATTGTTATACACAATACATCTACTACCTTTTTTTTATAATAACATTTTTCGGAACAGTAAAAGTGCACCAAAAATGTTATGTAACATATTATTAGATTGGTAATGTTTGTAGGATGTAATTAAATTTACAATATAACAGAGTGTGAAAACATTTAATAGTTCTTATTCAGATTCTGAGTGGAGCAAAGATGTTCATTTTTATATTTTTATCTGTGCGCAACTTTTCTGCCAGAATACTTGCTCAGTGTAGCATTTTTTCCAGAAGGAAATCTGTGTGGGGAGGTACTTTATGGAGATCATTTTTCGATTTTTCCAAGAATTTTCCCATCAAATGTGAAACAAATGGGAAAATCGAGAAAACTTAGGAAAACTGGGAAATCAGTAAACATTAAACAAATATTATTAAAGAAAATATATAAGGCTTATTTAATTATTTTACTCTAAAATGACATATATTATTATTGAAAAAGCATCACTATAAACTGAACTTCGCTCAGAATTGTTTTTCATAAGCAATAGTTTATTATTGCTGACAGGTATACATTAAATTATCTATAACAGTAGCTGCATCTGCCGCCATTATCCTAGAACGGCTTTTTAAAAATAAAAATAATAAATATTTAATGAAAATTAATAAACAGTTAGCTTAAAGTTTTTTTTACACGGTAATTAAATGTTCACCTATTAAAAAATATGATATTAACTAGTAAAAAAAAGCTTAATAAAGAAAATTTAAATTTATACATTTAAAGACTATATTAAAATATCAGCTTTTATTAAGTAAACGCTTTTATTTCTCAAATTTTAAGAAATAAAGTAATAAGTTATAATTGTTTAGGTTTTGTAAACACTTTAATTGAGCATAAAAAAAAATATTTCATTTATCTACATTGTTATTAAACTCACTTTTAGGTATTATGTACTGAATAGGTTTCCATTGTTTGATCATTTTCTGTCTGAAAGTCGACTCAATATCTCCAATTTGATTGGTCTAAAAGTAAATGAAAATGTATTTCTAGTTTCAAACAGTAATCTGTGTTTAACAACTTACTTTTATATTAATGTTATCTGTTTGAGATTTATCAACTGCATTACTTTTAGAAACAATGTTGGACTAAAACACATACAAATTAACATTAATCTGGTGCCAACAAATTATTTTAATAATTTTTAAATGTTGAATACTTTAATACGGGTAAACAGTTCTCCCAGTAAATGTATTGCTTCTAATTTTCTTTGAGCTTTCAACAATAGTTTTTCTTCAGATACAATTCTTTCATTCATTTCATTAACTTCTTGATCAGCTAAATGTTTTAAACGTCTAGCTTTACGTTTGTTTTCTCGTAATGTACGCCTTTCAAACTTCTTCTCCTTTTCAAGCTGTTTCTTTTTACTATACAATTATTTTATAACAATTCAATAATAAATTTAAATTAATTAAGAGGTTATAACTACTATTTTACCTTTCTTCTTCAGCTATTCTTCTTTCTTTTTCTTTGTTTACTCTTTCTGTTTCTTCCATTATTTTTTGCCTCATCATGAATTGATCACGACGTTCAAGTCTTTTTGTAATTGAACTTAATGACATGTGTTTTGTTTTATCGAAATCTACTTTGATATTAGCAGTCAATGCTTTAGAATCAGTTATATAAGCCAATTTATTGCCCTTTAAGCTATCCATTGCTTTTGAAAATGCTGAATACTCTCTAAATTGTATAAATGCATCACAAAGCCCTACTCCATGACTAACTCTCGATGGGTCAGCAGCAGGCAAATCTACACGAGCTACTTCGCCAAATTTATTGAATATTTTTTTTAGAATATTTTCACTTGGATATTTTTCATTAACTTCTGTTAGCCATTCTAAAGGTATATTTTCTATGTGTATAGTATCAGGACGTTCACCCGGTTTCATCTCATTCATATCTTTAGTGTCACGAAAAAATGAATCCCAATCGTGACGAGTAGGAAAATTAGGTTTGGTTTCCATAGCATGCACGGTTAATAGCTGGGATACCCCAGGAATTTTAATCTTCCTATCACATAAACGTGATAATACAAACGACAATCGAGAATAGTCGTTTAATTCGGCGTCGAACCTAAAATAAAAGTTAGTTGTATTAAAAATTATTAGAAGTATATTTAATGATACTAACTTTAAAAATTCTGATGAAGATGTTTTGGCTATACAAATACAGGAGAACTTGTCTGGATCTATACATTCTTTTAAGCGTTCCATAACTTGCCAATTGGAAATTGCAGTCTTGTTTTTTCCACTCGATTGAATAGTGATCGAAATCCGTGCAAACGGTTTCAGAAACAAATGTAGACGAGAACATAATGGTACAGCGTCTGATCGGTCAGCTATCGTTCCAAATATGGCCTATAATACTTTTATTTATCTTCGAGCTGTACAAAATACTTGATAAATAAGTAATTTAGGTGGTCTTCCACAGTTTCCAAAACTCTGAATTTTTAATTTAATTTAAGAAACTATTCACTGATATTTATATATTTCTAACTAGCTATTGTAGAATTTAACAAATAACACACTGTATTTTCATCAATTTAGTAGTTACATTAAAAATATAGTGTAATTGCAGATTTTCAATTAACTTAAATTATTAATAATTAACCTAACCTTGAATTATGCTAATTTATTTCAATATTTAAATGATACAGACATGATCGGGACAAATTATTAACACATAAAAACTCAAAATTAAAGTTGAATAATAAGATTATAAGAATATAGTATTAATACTTTAAATTGTATAATAATTGTATACTTTAATTGTAATCAAAATGTCTTGATATAGTAATTGTACACTACAATGTTATTATTCATTGGCTAAATCGATAATCTTTTGAAACATAACTTCCAACAAAGTTATTATTACCAGAACCCCAGTAAGCTCATTTGTAATTTATATAAATCAAAAATAACTTAGTAAACTCCAATCATTGATAAGTAACTGTCATAGGGACATGGATACTTAGGCTACATACCACTGATTGAGATAGAAACAATAAATGCCGATGAACAGTCAGTTAATCTTATCAAATAAAAATATAATATTTAATTCGGGCTACCCACACTAAAATACTTGTTACCAATATTATTATTTAATATACATTAATAAAAAAAATAAATATTAATAATAATTTAGTAGATTGTATTTTATACACAGTATATTTTAAAAAAAAAAATAATTATAATTTAAAAGAATGAACATTTTTTTTTTTTAGGTATCTACTAACCATTTATATTGATTTAACTATATTAAATATTACTAATTTGAGATTGGTAATAAATATTAAAAATATAAGTTCAATTACAATACTAATAAGGCTCGTACTGGCTACTCTTGTGGGGCAGTTGAAGTTTTCATTTAAAAGACCGCCTAAACAAGTAGCGTAATATGGTGAAGTTTTGGGTACATCTATTATCCACATACCTGTCCCAGAGGCATACGACTTCTATAATAAATTTGTGTGGCATAGGTAAAATAACACAATATATAATAAACATAGGAATATATTAAATATAAATTATCAATATTTAATTTTTTTTCCTTCTTAAAGAAATTAAAGGTAAGATTTTATTAAATTTTTCTATTTTTAAATTTAAATTTTAGAAAATTCAAATAAACTATATTAATTTCAAATATTTCAAACATTTTACTAATTTAAAATGGGTAGTAAGATACCTAGTAGAATCAACATTATTCTTCCAAAAATGTTAATTAATATTTAAATATTTATGAGATACATGTACCTAATGATTTAAATGTTCAAACATTTGTAGGTATCAAATACCAAATAATACACAATACAAATTTTTAAATGAATGGATTAATATTTTTTTCTACAGTAAAGTCATAGGTACCTAACCAAGGACAAAAATAAAATTCTCAATTATTACCATATACACAAACCATTTATGAATATATTGTATAAGTAAACAAATGTTAGGGTTACAAAATGAACACCTTACAATATCAGATGATTTTTAAATTTGAATGATTCATAAAAGAATTTAATGATTAAACTACTTTGCTAGGTACCTATAATGTATTTTTACATTATTAATATTGATAACAATATTTATATTGTCATCATTTTAAAGACTATTTTAAAAATATAAATTAACCTTTTTTGAGATCATTTAAACGACTAGTTTAACTATTTCCAATGTACATTAAGTGGATGAAATTCTGGTACTAGTTAGAAATATTATTCTCACGTTCCCTAGTATACTAGGTAGTTCTTACTGGAACTTGTATTAACTTAACAAAACACATATATAATTCATACATTATAACACACATAAATAACCGAACGATACACGTTGAAAACAAATTAAACTCAACCGCGATTTAATTTAAGATAAATTTAAATCATCCACTGATAGATTCATGTCATAATATTAAATTTAGTAGGTATGTTGAAACTTAAAAAACAACAAAAATAAATTATCAAAACAAAATGATACATTTTTGTTGTTTAAAAAAAAAAAAAATGATTCGTGTGATAAGTTATCAGTTATCATTTCTGCCAGTTTACCATAGATATTAGTATACATTACATACAAGGTGTATTGATCAATACACCTTGATTACATATTACCATTATATACATATGTATATAAATTATAATGTGTATATATTATCTATGGAAACTATGAGGATTTGTAATTTATAATTTTTTTTTTTGTATTATCATTAGTCATAATCATGGGAACAATGAGCTCTTTGATAACAAAAATCGGCCTTTACGATTTATCCAGCTTCAATATTAATAAATTCTTAGTCGGCTATCTAATTGTGATATATTATATATGTAGTTTAAATACAAATAAGAACCATGCGTATGCGTTATGCATTATACTATTAACTTCACGGTTCACCTCTCACAAAAAATCGAAGAAGCTCCTTGTCCCCAGCTCCCGCCACCGCCGAAATTCAAACCCAGATTTATGCCATTCGTTTGTGCTGGTTTGTGCTTTTAGTCCCGTCTTTTGTGCTTTATCCCTTCCCGAGATACACAATTTTAAAAATCGTAAAGTACTCCCAGCTACTGCCCTCTCGTAAAAAAAATTATTTTGTCTTGTGCAATTGATGATAACTATTCACGTTATCGTTTTTACCTCTATGGTGTGTAATCGTAAACATATTTGGTTCGAATGAAAAACTCAAACCCTCGTGGATTAGAAAATATTTTATCTATAATTATATTTTTATTAAAATATATTTGTGTGTGTTCAATAAATTTCAAATTGTTATATTTTACTCTATTCTCTTTAAGAACGGTACTCGGCGGCTCGTTTTCGTACCACACCCCATTCGCAAAACGTGGCCGCCGAATACGGTTCTTAAAAGTTCTTAAAAAAAATAGATTATAGTGTAGGTATTTAGCACAGTACTCTAATGTCATTAGGCAAAAAGTTATTGAAGTGTATTATATTGGTTTTGACGGTCTCCGTAAATCGATCAAACTTTTAGAAATAAAACTATTTTCTAATCCACAGGGGTTTGAGTTTTTCCGGAAAACCAACTATTTTTTCGACTATACACCATAGAAGTGAAAACGATAACGTAGATAGTTATCATCAGTTGCACAAGACAAAAATTTTTTTTTTTTCCAATAGTGCAGTAGCTGGGAGTACATTTCAGCCCCCAACTTTCAAAGCTGTATATCTCGGGAAAGGATGAAGCACAAACGACGGGATTAAAAGCACGAACCAGCACAAATGAAGCACAAACGAATGGCACAAGTTTGATTTTGGATTTCCGATGGGAGGTGGGGGGGGCTGGGAACATGGAACTTACTAAACGTGCTTTGGTGGTACCTACATCATAAGCAGTACATTTAATCATGCATCAATATATTTCAATATACAATACATTAATGTATAGCTTTTACGCTCAATGTGGTGATTGCATCAATTACCCGCCAGAAAAGAACACACAATCCTTAACAATGAAAATTAATATCCAATACAGGAGTGGACATGGGACTTATTGAACCCGTTTTAATATTGCAAAATACAATGCGCCTTTAACATTACGCGTCATATTATTCATAGCCTCACGACCCTGGCTTTATTTCGGGGTCTGTGTCTATCACTTCTGTGTTCAAAGTTAAAAAATCAACCTTTCGCAGTAATTTGGAGAAATTCATATTGAAATTGAACCCAACTTTTATTATTTCAATCTGCTTATAAAATCAATCTAATTCAGAAGTAACTAACTCAGAACTAACGTTCGGCTAATTTCGTTCTGAGGGCAAAAGTTTAAAGTGCACAAAATTAGCAGGAATAACAAAAATGTAGATATGTACTAGATTATGTAGATTATTATTACTATTTTTTTTTTTTAAGCCGTTTAGACTTTTGATGGCTGCCAAAACTACTCCCTTCCATCGCTCTCTGTTGCTCCCAGTCCACTCTAATTTCTTCTAATAATTTCTTGACGCTATCCTTCCGTCTTTTCCCTTACCATAAAATATGTCATTGTGCCCTTCAGCATACTCTAAGAATTTTTCTCTCAAATAGACGTAGGTATCTAGCGTCATTTCCCACGTAGAGGTTATTATGATCACCCCCTCCTCGTTTTACCATCATGCATTTAATTTCCAAGCCAATACCTTTTCCTATTTTTATCAGTTTTTCAACAGTACTTTGAAATCGGAATACACTCCCGTAATTTCCTAAAGATTACTATGTCATCTGCAGAGATATATTTCAAGTTTTTTTGGTCCAGGGCTAATCATTTTTGACGCCCCCATCTCTGCAATATCAGTATATTGCAGCATTAGTTATTAAAATATAGGTACACAATTTATAAAAAAAAATTCAGTAACATTAAACATTAAACAATAATATCCTTTATTAAAAAAAAAATAAAAGTCCTCATAATACAAATATCCGAAATATTTGAATTATAACTCTGAAAACATTAAAATTTACAAAAAATGAACAATAAAATCAAGTATGTAACATATTCATTAATTAAATCCTCATACCAACTTTACTGCAAATTTCATTTTCGATGTTGACAATAGCAAAATTGTTTAGATCCTCTTTTAATCCCGACATAAGTAATTTTGAATTCTTTTTAATGTTGAAAAAGACTTTTCAGCAGAATTGTTTGAAGCAGGAAAGAATAAAATTATGTTTGAAACTATGTCTATGTAAGGAAATAAATCGCTTATATTATTTTCCTTTAACAGCATACTCATTTCAGATACTGGAATTTATTGTATACATAAAAAGTAGTTACGAAAATATTGTCATCCATTAGAAAAACTTTCACCTAAATCATTATTACATATTTTTTAAAGTTCATTTGCACTCATATCCAATTCAGAGGATGAAAGAGTTGTAAACTTAAATAAAAATGAGAAGTTTTGCTTTATATTTTCATAAGACTTTTTTTTGTTTTTTCCAATTCGTCATCGAGTTTATCCAAAATGACATAGTAGGTATTCACATTTAATGATTCGCAACTAACAAAATGTACTTCTTCTCTGGTACTTTCATCATATTGTAACTTCTTTTTTTTCTTCGTATATTAGTCAAATAAGTTAAGCTCGACTTGTCTATAGTTAAATTTGCATAACCAAAAATATTACGTCTCATTTCTTTAACATACTGGTGTAATGAATTATATTCAAATTTCAAATTCAATATCAATTTCTACTGTTTAAAGTTTTTTTATTTGTAGTGTTTAAGCGTTCTAAGACTGTTCCAAAATTGATCTATTGTGTGGTATAAAAAAAAATTTAAAATTAATTTTTTTTTTTATCACTATATTATACAAAATTTTGCCACCCAGGGCTATAACTCTGGTTAGCCCTAGGGTAAATACGTCCCTGGTTGTCTGCATATGCTAGCAAGATATTTCCTACATCGAGGTTTAATGTTTCATGATTTTAATTTTTAAACTATAATTGTAGGTATATTTTAAAATACAAAAAAAAATATTTATATAAAAATATCAAATGTTGGCAAGTGAAAGTATTTGAATAGTTTTATCCAGTATTGGCTATTTTTTCACCAATGTTAACTTATATGTTAATATTAATGATATTATTTTTAAAAATTTAATAACTACAATTATTTAATGTTTCCATTATATTATATTATCTCTATTTTATGTATTTATGCATACAACATTTGGTTCAACAATAGAGAAGACTTTTCACTATCTCCAGTCTTTCTTTGAAATCAACACCATCCAAAACATCACTTTCTACAAACATAAGCATGAAATCTGTAAGGTGTTTTTGATTTAATTGAAATCGTAGATTTTTTTGTTCTATTCATTTTAGTAAAAAAAGGTTGTTATAAGCAAAATAAAAATTCTGAAAAATATGTATAGAAACACTTAAATATGCACTAAAAATAATAAAAAATCAATATACAAAAAATACAGGGCCGTAAAATTGGGGCCCAGGGATCGTGACATACGGGCCCTCCTTTTCGTCCAATATTTTACATACATGTTCGATATTCCTAATTAAAAATTAAAACATCATATTCACGAGTCACGACAAAATAATTCTTCGAAATATTTTTAACTGTTTATGAATTATTTATGAATTATTTTACGTGCTACGTAAACTGTCGCACATGTTATAAATATAGCATAAAGATATCTACTTTACATTATTATTTATTTGAAACAACCAGCGTACTATATGCGTGGTGTAAGATAACAGGTCGCGGGCTTTTTTTTGTTATAAAATCCAAATAATACAACTATTCTGCACTAGGGTTTTACGGGATGCTCGTGGGATTTTTAAAAATTTCGTAAAAACTTAAACTTATTTTTCCGGTTCACATACCGGGCCCCCGTGAAAATTCTGGGCCCGTGTGATTCACATCCGATCTCCCGTTCTTGTCGGGCCTGTAAAATAATAATAATAATGATAGGTACCGGAATATCTAGAAGCTATACAAATAAAATACTAATGTACATGATACAATTATGAGGGTTTCCTTATTGATATGATTACCTAGTGGCGTAACCAGGATTTATTTTCGGAGGGGGTTTTATAAATTTGAAAAAAAATCAATTTTAGATGGTGATTGGTGAGGGAGGGGGTAAGGTTTAATTAGGTTTATGAGCAAAATCATTAAATTGTTTAACTGTCATTTATAGACAACGCATATTGGAAAAACAATTTAGACTTATATTAGTTATGTAATTAAGTATACTTTAATCATAAGTAATGGTGGGTTATTGAAACCTTCGGGATATTTTTAGTCATAATTTAAAAAAAAAAAACACAAATTATTAATTTTGAATCATTTTTCGTTTGTTTTAGATATGGAAATTCGTTCTAATTACTTTTTAAAAATAATATTGCGTAAATGATCGTCTTCAGAGCCTATAGCGTAAGGTGCTTGTTTTTCGGCATAAACTTTCGTATACACCTAGCTTCATGATTTCTTGAAATAAATTTATAGGTCACATAAGTATCACTAATATCACTCAAAAAATGTCTGCAAATGCTTAAAGTTATGAGTCCTGATTATAACGTCCCAATAAATATGAGTTTTTAAAGTAATTTAGTTTGTCTATAAATAAAAAAAATGTTTAACAATAATATTATACAAGACGCTAAGTAAACCCAATTCAGGTAGTCCCACTATGTAAATGCACAATAGAATAGTGGTCCAGTGGTCTAATATTATAATAATATAAATATAATATATATTATATGGTTTTTAATTCAATTAGTAGGTATCCTACAACTAAAAAATTAATTAAAATTAATAATAATACTAAATTATGCCAATTCTTAACAGCCAAGAATTCATATATTATAGGTATTTATCAATGTTGAGATAGATTGAATTTTAGTAACATAATGGTAATTTGAGGGTAAATCATCACTAGCTGTTTAATATAGGTAAGTACCTAATTATTCACTGACCTCATTACTTACTTGGTCACTACAAGTTTTACTGGGCCAAAATAATTTAATTTCCATAAAATTAAATAAAAACTAGACAAATGTAAATATATTTTATTTAAAAATTTAAATATAGTTACTTATAATAACCACTATTAATTTATCTGGAAATCATTTATCCGTTTTACATAAAAGTATCTAAATAACCATAATTTAATCGTAATTTTTACGAAACAAATTTGTTTTTTATCATTAAAACGTTTTACGGCACAGCAGTATATTATAAGTAGATTCCTACCTACGTCATACTGTGTACCTACCTACGTCATAGGCGAGTCCTATGTACTCGAGTGGGCATGGGCGCGCGCAGGAAATGTATCAAGGAGGGGCATAATAAAACCAAACACCGAAAAGTACTTAAAATAAAATTATGTTTGAAAATTCGAAGTTCTGGAAAGGGGGGGGGCGAATGCACCATATTGCCATTCCCGCCGGGCGCCCGTGTCGATAGGTATCTGCTTTTCGTATAATTACTTAAAATCTGCAGTATGATATTATTATAAGTACCTAATAATTTAAAAAAATTGTAATAAAGTACCGAACGTACCACATAATATAAAAATAGCCTTATGTATTTACTAATGCTAAAAAACAAAATAATAAGATAATACTGCCTATACATAGGCATACTGTAACCACTGTATGTACGTATGTGTGTAAAAATAATTCGCTTATAATTATTTTAATTTCGTGTAATTTAATACTATAGTTCTGACGTCATAACAATTATTATCGTTCATACCTACTTTAGAATAGGTAGGTAATATTATTTTCTGTGTATATATATAGGTTAGGTATAGCCTTTGGGGCTATTGCTCGTTGACATGCTATGATTAAATTAATGAACAATACAATTATTTTAAAGAAATACTTGCCGGCTGCAATAATTGATACACCACACCGTGGTCATATTTGGTATCTATGTACTCGTAATTACATTAAATACCTTTTAAATATATTATTATTTTTCCGGCCTGTTTTAAATAGATATTATCTATCCTTTTATAAAATATCTAGCGTTAAACAAATTCAAATTAATAATTCACATATATCGGGTTATTAAAAAGTATATTTTTAGAAAAAAAAACTGATATTTAGAAATGCCTAACGTATTTATAAAATTAATATCTTAATTAAAAAAAAAAAATCGGACATACTTCGCACGATGGGTGGGCCACTGTCGTAGACGAGAAGTTGAGAAATTAGAAGGGAAATATAATGTAGGTATATTTGTACGCAACGATTAATCACTGCTAACGAAAAACGATTATGAGCGGAGTTCGGTTAATAGTGTGCTGCTTTGTAATATGTACAAATTAGGCCGTAATGTTTACGAATTTCATAATAAAAAACAAACAAAAATAGAGACATTTGTTTGTTCAGGTTTAATCGTTTTTGTTATGAGAATCACAGTTGTAAAAAAAAAAAAATAACTTAACTAAATATAAGAAGCTAATTAAATGTCAAACTAAAATTATTCACTTAATATTATTCGGTGACTTTTTTTTTTCAAAGTTATAACCGACAACAGTGATGATGAAGGATCTGTTTTTATAATACTGTTCCAATACTGAAATGATTCGTTAACTGTTACTCAGCCTTGATATGCTGCAGTCTATATTTTAAGTTTATTTAAGTAACAATAGGTATTTAAAGTTCGGGAACTTCACTTATGCCAAATTTTTTACTAATACCATAGTTTAATCAATAGGTAGGTAAATCAAAAGGTATGCTTGCGAATAATGGAATAAACATTGGTCCGTAAAAATGACGACGAAAAGACTTTAACGCACGCGAGCACACTCTTTGATAAACAAATTATGTAGTATAATAAAGGTTTAAGTACATTATAATATAATACTGTAAAATTAATAATTATATGATATAATAAAAATTATAACCAATAAAAAATAAACATATATTTTTTTCAATATGAGACATCGTAAACCCACGATAAATATAGTGTATATATATATATATATATAATATCGAGGTTGAATATTACCGAGTTAATATAAGTTGAAGAAGAGTTTAATTTTTTTACTCAAAATGTTATTTTTTATTAATAAATATAACTTAATTTTTTACTATAAAGAATTATAAAATAATTCATTTTAATATAATGCCTTGTAAACTATCCCAATATACATTTAAAAAAAAGAGCTGATACTGGGTACGGGTGCGGCCACTGTTATAAGTGGGTAGTTGCAGGGAAGGTAGGATACATAAAGTTATTTATTATACCTGTAACCAACAATAAACATGCATGCATGATTAACCACAGCTAACGAAAAACGATTCGGAGTGAAGTTCGGTTAGACATGTTTTGAAAGGTCATAATATATATAAGAGTTTCTGTAAAATTTGATTTTAAAACTCTTATAAAAAATTAAAAAACTACATTATTACATTCTATTTTTTATAACCACTCAGTACAACTTAATAATGAACCTCCTGTAAAATTTTCAATCATTTCTGTTTATTTTACCTAAAGAGTACCTATCAAATAAAAATTACGTAAAAAAACTCGCAAAATTAAAATGGCTAAAACAATTTGAAAATTGTACTCCATCTTGAAAAAGTAATTATAAATTTTCTGTCAAAATTTTAAGTCTCTAAAAATAATTTCAATTGAACTTCATAAAAAAAAAAAAAAACATAAACCGTACAAATTTAAATTAATGAAATCATTGTGCCATAATTTGAAAAAAAATTATATTTTTTTAATTTTTCCCAATTATTATAAATCGAAAAACAACTTTGTGTAACAGTGGCTGTTAAAAAGAACAAAATTGATCTCGTATCATTTTTCAATTGGAGGAATATTTTTGATATAAAGCATAAGTTGCAAAAATAAAAACAATGAAATCAGTGTAACACCGTGGCGTGCCATAAATATTTGCCGTTTTACTTATATTTTTCTTTTGGGTTTTTCTCGATTATTTCGAAAACACCTAAGAAAATAAAAAATGACCTTTTTAATGTATTAACTAAACAAAATTTCCTTACAGAAAAGGTACTATACTCCATTCATCGGAGCAAGATTTATTTTCAAAAAATTGTTTACATACAGAAAAAAAAACACATCATAGTAAAACCGGTACCGCTCCGAATCTAAAAAGACGGATTGTTGACTTAACAAAAATGCTTGAAAATTTGACAAGTATTTCATTATAAATTACACTTATAATGATCAAAAAAAAAAAATTGAGTGTAATGTGGTATTTTTTTTCTGTACGAGTTTCAAAATCAAATTTTAACGGAAATCTTAAATATTACGGCCTTTCAAAACATGTATACCCGAACTTCGTTCCGAATCGTTTTTCGTTAGCAATGGTTTATCGTTGGTTAAAAGTATAAATTATACCGTATAATAAATAACTTTATATATTCTAGCTTCTCAACTGCCCCCTCTACAACAGAAACCCACCATGCATCATGCAAAGTATGTCCGTTTGTTTTTTGTCTTTCCATTTGTAGGAGAGAAAACGAATAGCGCCGATAGCTTACCGATTCTCAAGCACGCTAAAACTAACCATGGGAATAATACTGAAATTCAAGGTTTTTTTTAATCTTCGATTTATTAATCGTCTTTGTGAATGCAAGACGAACCGGAAACTGGACATTCTTAAATTGATACGGTAAGCCGTTTGGTATCAGTGGTATTCTTAAAATAAAAACATCCTCACTTTTGAATTTTCCTTTGATTATCATTGTTTCAATCACGTTGTTACGCATCAGCTTCATAACAAGAAGATAAAAATCAAACTCTCGCCAACAACCACAATAGCGATTGCATTAAACGTTGGTGCATTGAGTGTCTCTCATGTTCGTCTGCTGGTCTTTTGTCTGTTCTGATCAATATACTTTATGATCACTCAAAGGCATCATTTCTAGCACAGTCTTGAACAATTTTACCAATTGATTGTGTTCGTGTAAGATTTGTTACAGTTGCGCAATAATCTCTCGCTTTATCGTACAATATTGATTTTACTATCAGGATTTCCAAGGAAATAAATCTGACGAAACTTGTGATCAGCATTTACTGGTAGCAACATTCTGCACGATGGCAAATTTGTCTTCTAATCTGTAAAATTGAAAACAAGTTTTTGATGTATCAGCCTCGGTGAAACGTTATGGATCGTTGATGTTGTTTGTGGTTTTTGTTTGTATGTAATAAGTGTTGCAGTCAATATTGCATTTAAATCTCTCAATGCGGAATTTGTAATTATTATGAAAACATAAGACAGCAGAACTGTCAAACTGAACATCATTTTTTTATGAGATTTTTATACAAAAATACTATCCGAATTTCCGACTTTTCCGGTGGATTTTCCAAACATTTTCTATCTTACAAAACTTGATAATTACAAAAGAAAAAATCAGCCAAATCGATCGAGCCGTTCTGAAGTGACGATCTTTCACACATGAAAGTGGCAATTAAGAATAATATTGGAATATTGGTTTTTAGTTTTGGTTAGCTCGCACTACACTTATTTTTTTATGTAAATTAGTTATTTATACAAGTGTGAAGTGACTCATAAAAACCTTTAATGTTAAATACGTGTATATTTTCAAAGCAAGTTAATTAGTGATATTTTAAAATTCAGAATATAAAAATAAAATATTTTGAATTGCATTAGATATTCATAAAAAAAAAAAAAAAAAAAAGCACGATTCATCACGAATTTCTTTTTTTAAGGAACGAGGAACGGGAACTGGTTCCATTTTTAAGTAAAGAACAAGGAAGCGTAATGAGTTTATTTTTGCAGTAGAACGTGGAACGAAAACGAATTCCTTTTTAAAAGGAACTTTCCCAACACTGTAAAACTATATCTCCATAAAACTATCCAAACATGGATTTCGAGTTAAAGACATCACAAAAACGTTCTCCGAATATTCTTTAAAATATCGTTGCCTCTTTTTTCGTCGATATTAAGCAGTCTTAGTCAAATCAAGATATATTCAAAATTACTTTTCTCTATCACTCCATAATCAATCCACCACACCAAAAATTAAATTCCCAATATGCCAGTGCTGTCAATCCTGTTGGCTTGAATTTATTTTAAGTTTTTTGTTATTATTTTAGTCTATTGATTTACAATATATGATATTTGGATTTATTATTATTAAATACTTAAATTATGTGAGTCCTATCCATCCAAATTTAATTGTTTTATATTTGATTATATAGTATAATAAACTAAAAAGTAAATAGTTTTTTGAACTTTTATTTTTTCATATATAAATTTAGGAATTCAAGAGACGTCATTCTGTAATATTGTTTTAAAATAAAAAATGTTTAACGAAATACTAAAAAAAAAAAAAAATTTTTAAATATTTTAGTTTTGTATGGCTTGTTTAAACAAATTGTTCGTTCTCAATTTGTTAGCCAGATTCTATGCATAAATAACTCCTATAACAAGTTTCGTGTTCACCTATATGTAAAATATTGTATATTATATATTCAATAAAATTCATTATTGTTAAATGAGTAATAATAGTTTGAAATTTGCCCCTTGTAAATAACAACTCGAATACATATGATTTTTGTTTGTTTGATTTTTTTCTTCAAACAAAGCACACGCGAAATATTGCGGGCGGCACCCTGTGAAAGCTCTTGAATATTAACCATGACCCAATGGGCTTTATTAGTGGTGCGACCCGCTCGGGTCGCGTGACTTTTATTTTAATAGGAATCCGTAATTTAAATACACAAAACAAACTCGAATGTAGAAAACACCGCCACCGTTACCTATACTTTCCGCGGCTTTTCAAATCGGTTATTACACACAACACACAAATATATAGGTACCGACCTGCGGACTACTTGTGTATAAGCGTATAAGTTACTCGTATAAGTGCATATAATTTTAATTTTTAATACAAGTTTTCATTTGAAAACCCAGTGGTGCATTGGATGGTATACGGGAGTATTCGGCGCGTATATCCAAATCGTGTATGTTAATCATGGCGTATAACTTTTTGAAAAATACGCAGGTATACGCCCGTATAACTAAAATATTGATAGTAATATATTTTCTTCATTGTTGTGCCCGTCATCGCCAAACCATATTCAGATAACAAATTACTACAAGAAAACTTTTCCTGTGCATCTTATCTAAAAAGGAAATTTTTCCTAATTGGTGCGTTGGGGATGTAATTTTTAGATTTTCCAAGGCGTTTTCGTAATAATAGAGGAAAAATCGAAAAATATTAACAGAGCATCGCGGAGTTACCGATTTTATTGTTTTTAATTTTTACCTACTTTTTTCTACCAAAAATATTGCTTTAATTCAAAAATTCAAGGGTGCAACATTTTTTGCATATTGGATCTAGTTGCTGAAGAATTAAGTAATTTTTTTACTGTCATAACCGCTTTTATAATAACCGGGATCAATCAAAAAAGACGTAAAATAAAATTATAAAAGATAAAATTATGATGAATAATGAACAAATGAAAACTACACCACAAAATAACTAATCAACATAATCAACATAATGTAAGACGCTCGTTATCTCGAAAAATATTAAATTTTTTCGAAATATGTTTTTTAGAACATTCAAAATGTTACATCGTTCTTTTTTTTTGCCCCTCATATTTTAGTGAGTGAAACCGCTACTTACATTTGATTTTCAAATGGCAACTTATATTAAAAATTCCATTAATATGATATTATGTACGGTAGATACTGTTTATAATGACACAGGTTCTAGTGACATAATTTAAAAAATTGGATATAATGACTAATGACTTTAGATCATAGAGTTTTATTCAAACTAAGATAACAGATTTTTTTTAATACAATGTAAATTTAACTTTAAAGTAACAAAACAACTTTTTTTAGATTCGAAGCGTATTTTATTTTATTTTTTCTGTATGTAACGCATTGGTTGCTCGTAATATAATATTATGTTCATATAAATACTTATACAATGTATATATTTATTATGCTTGTACGTAATCATGTTTTTAAATTTTATTTTATCATTTTGGTTGTAATATTATGACAATCTGTTATTATGACTGATTTCAACTAGCCCCTTACATGTCATTATAAACGGTTTCTACTGTAGTATCAGTTTAAACAAATTGTGATGTTTTGAAATTTTTGATTTCCGTAAATCCGGTTGATAAGATATTCCACATTTAAGTTCGGGCGGGAGGAGAGTATAATAGCAATAGCGGAGCACTACTGGAACACAGCGCACGCACAGATGATGATGCTCCGCAACCTCAAAATCAAAAATGGGTAGTGGCTTCGTTACCAGACATGCATGCAAATGGTCGGAAAAAAAAATAAGCAATTTAACATTTTAAAACTACTCATTGTTCTTAAATGTTGTAAAAAACCAAATTAAGTTAATGCTTTCCGAGATAATGATCGAGTGGCTGCGTTATGTTGATCACTCTGTATATGCGTACGCATAAAATAATCGAAATTTCTAAAAGGACATTATATGAAAGACAATATAGTATTTAATTAATAATGTATTATTATTTAACATAACTGCGCTAGACTTAATAACACTGCAAATATGCGGCGGCGAGACCTTTGTTTGCACTTTTGCATACCTACTAATTATAATTCCCATCGGACGTCCGTCGTATATTTAACTGTGCTGAAACTCCAACTACAGTATTAACGTTATGCTCAACGTGTTCAACACGATACACACGTTGAAACATTATGCCGAACGCCCGCGGACATAAATAAACGCAAGTCGTAATCGCGTTTATTCGATTGGTATTATGGGCTATATACGACTATATACGACTTGAAAAATGCGACGTGAATACCATACGGAACTATTGAGACAGTACGCGTTTAAAAAAATTCTTTAAAATACGATTTCCCGTATAAGCGTTTAAATGTTCGGAAACATTAATATTTTAGGACTGATTATCGACCGGTACAATACGAGTATGTTTTATACCAACATAAACGAACACTCGAATTTCGCGTATATGGGTGCCTATGAAAATGTGCAATATAATAACACAATCGGTAAGCATCGATAATATCCGTATTAAAGTCTAAAATGTTTGTGTTTTTTTTTGTTTTTTTCGTTAATTTCTTTTTCTGGTTATTTTACTAATAACTATATACGATGTAAAACTGCAGAGCTTTAACATTTCTGCATTCATGCGTATAGCACGTCCACTTCGCTATTAAGGCAAAGTTCATGTTTTGTTTTTAATGGCACATCAGCTGAACACTATGCGTATAATATTCGTATATACTGTTCACGTTTGTAATTTCGCTCTTATGATTTTTTTATTATGTATATATTAATATTTCAAACAGTTTTTTTTTTTTTTTTTTTGAAGCATCGTTTACAAGTTTGCCTCATTCATATAAAGCGAATCCGGTCATTCTTTATAATTACCAAAAACATAAAAATATGTTTACGAAAATTCAGTACATACTCCTATGTAATGCAGTAATACCTATACCGTGCAAATAATCTAACTAAATTTTATAATTCGCAAAATATCGAATAATTAATCGAGTTTTGTATTTGTAATTTTTTTTTTTTTTTATAGGTAAGAAATTGATCGAGTGTATAGAATGTTTGAATTTTGTCTCTTATTTAGATCGACTGGGCGTATACCTATAATAAATATTCAATGTATTTTTTAATTATTCTTAATTCATAATACTACATTAAAAAAATTTGTTAAAAAACAAAATTGGAAAATCGCCGGACACTTCATAAATTGATTATTTCCTGTTTTTCAAATTCATTTTTTAAACTGCGTATATAATATTTATTACACTGGTATATATTTCGAAAAAATTGTGTTCGTACCATTCGAATTGAACGTCCGATTTTTATGGCTGCCTGAAAGTATCAAAACTGAATACATGAATTTGTTGGATTCAATTTTACTGCACGCCACGAAAAGTGATTTCGCGTAGTAAAAAATTTTATTTAGATGAAAAAAAAAACATTATAATAATTTAACAGTTCTCCCCCCCCCGGCTTCGCTTAAAACTTAAAAGTAATATGTACCGCGCAATAATGTACGGTACGATAGTATATCTTTTATCAAACAGATGAAAAAAAAATGTGTACGCGCCGTTATTTTCTTTATTTGATTATTTTCATTTTTATTAGATAGACACGCTAAACTACTGTTATATATCAATCCTATCCGACGGATTATAATTTTAATTAAATTTTAACTACCACGCGCTAAAAAAAATCATTAATTGTTGAACTGTAATTTCGTTCTTTTTGCTTTTAAATACTCGTGTAGTATACAATTTTGTATCTATTTTTACAGTTATTTACAGATATTATACAGTTCAGATTAGTCATTTTTATTTTAAATATCTACCGACTTCAGCGCTTCAAAAAACGTACGTGTTTCGAAATTCACGAGTATACGCCCAATAATACAATAATATTGAGTACCGTCGCATTGGATCGGGTTTTCCGAGTTCCCGACTAGATTTTTCCGATCTGCCGGATACCCATGTTCTTTTTCTGTATCCAACAACACATACGCGCAACATAGCAATATTAAGAAAATCATCTATCAACCATGATGCGATCAATATAAATATGTTTAGGACGGGACGAGGGTGGTCGGTCCCAAATTTTTGGGACGAAGGCGAAGGAATCGAAGAAGGAGAAAAAAATGTTTAATAATTTACATTTTAGATTCTGAGTGAAGCGTAGGGGATCTATTGGTTTTACTACCGATTTCATTTTTTTTAATATTTGCAACTTACGTTTTACACCGGAAATATCGGTCAAATCGAAAAATGACAAGAGATCATCTATTTTGCTCCTTTTAATACACAGCCATTGTCAAAGTAAGCTGTTTTTTGATATCTAAAGCGGTTTTTAAAATAATTGGGAAAAACCAAAACAGACGAAAAATATTTATTTTTTTTTTTTTCAAATTACGGCGCAACGATATCATTATTTAAAATTTGTACGGCTTATCATAAATACAGCTTCAATAGAAAAACGATAAGAAACCCGTTTTGTTGCATTTTTAAATTAGTTGGTGACCAAGGAAGTCGTTTTTTGATTTTCTTAGTTGTTTTTTTTTTAAATAATTAAACAAAAATTAAAAATACGTAGAAAAAACGGGAAAATTTACAAAAATAATTCTTTTATAATTTTTAATTTTGTTTTACATTCTGAGAGGAGCGAGGAATGTATTGGTTTACAATGATGATTTTTTTTTTCTTCTATAAATAACTTTTCTACAACTTATGATAAAATTTAGCCCAACAATATTCACTGGCCGTTACATTTTGAAATAACATCTAAATCACAAATTTAAATATACCATTTTTTTTTTTTTTTGTTAAACCGTACACCTTGAGGTAAATTACACATAAATTATGTCACAAACGTATACAAATATAAAACACATTTTTATCTGTGGCGATACCTATAATTTAAACAATAATAAATTTCAATGTATACAACATAGTTCGTAAACTCTATCAAATATTATTTTAAGCGTTTAGTTTACGCGAATGTTATTATAATATACAGGATGATTTTTTAGGCATGCTCGCCCTATTTTTACGGTTAAATTATGCAGTAATACAAATTCTGAAATTTTTTTTTTTTATATTTTCAAGTGTAGTGAAAAACGATATTTCCGCATACTAAAATTGTTCACAATATTTCAGCAGTATCCTGTAGTAAGCGATTCAAGCTTAGGTTTTTCAAAAGATAACCTACACGTTTTAATGCAAATTATTAGTCAGTAGATTTTTCTGAAAAAGACGTATTGTCATCGAAATTTAAACGAAATAACGTTTCTGAGTTATCTACTTTAAAAAATTATGCTCGGTTGCACTAAACTTGTCGTTATCTATTGATAAATTCAGGTGTTAAATATCTAAACTTTAATTTATCAATTAAAGTTTTAACGTGTATAGAATTCACGAATGTTACTCTATCATTGTTTTATACTCAGTTTATTACCAGAATACTTATTAACAAGTAAATACAGTTCCACTGTAGCGGCAGTAAAAGTACCTATGACGCAAAACATTGGTAATGAAATTTAATTATACCTACATACATTTTTACTTTTCAACTTAACGTAAACTCTTGATAAAGTATATTTTTATCAAAAGATAAAATTTAAAACGTGGTTTGTGCAACAGAATTTATTTTAACTATACATATGAACGAGTTTATCTATTTGTAAATATTTGTTGCGACCCGGCATAAGGATTCATAAGGATTCGGCACACGATTCACAACAAGAAATTGCTTACACACCACTCCTATGAAACGGTCAGAAACATATCGTACTAATTTCGATTACAATATACGTCAATGTTTTCAGAAAAATTGTCTGATTGACAATTCGCATTAAAAACATGTATAAGTTCTCATTTGAAAAACCCAAGTTGGTATAATCACAGGATACTCCTTAGGCGCTTAGTAAAATCTAAGTATTCGAAAATATCGCCTTTCGTTACACATCGAAAATTCCAAAATTCAAAATTTGAATTCTATAACATAATGTAGCCATAAAAATGGAAAGCTTAAAAAATCACCCTGTATAATAAAAAAATAAAAAAACGATTTACACTGCGATTCGATACAAAATATATACGAACGTTTTCCTAACTATGTATATGCTTCACAAACTAAGTATACGAACCTCATCCGCATTTCGAACGTGGACATATTAGCACTCGTTATACATTTTGTGCTGCACAATAATCAAATATCTTTGGTCCTAGGCGAGAAGGTCTGAAGTCATTTTTGTATAGTGTGCGATACAAGTGAATTAGATATCGAAAATGCATACATTTGTAGGTACATAAACTTTTAACTCGCACGCCGATTTTGAAAATAAAAACACACGGTAAAGGTGGGAAAATCAAAACGATATAGACAAATCGTTGCAAACATTGGCCAAAGCCTTTCTTCCCCGGGACCAAAGAATTATCGCCGTGGTCCACATTTCGAACTCTCTTCTTGTTTAATGTTTCCCCGGGAAAAGATAACGAGATTTGGTTTTCCGCGGTAGGTATGACGGATTATATATCGGTATAACACTGGTGGCAGTGCGACACGATGTCAGTGTTTTGATTAAAATATAGGTACACCTATACCTGCTTTAACCGTCTGATTGGTTGTAAAACTAAATTAAATTAATTTAAAAAATGTATTATTTATTATTATATGACGGCTTGGGACGCGGACGGAACGAAAGAAGGACACGTCACGTAAAGGTAAAAAATAATCATTTTTTTTTATTTTTTTTTTTTCGTATTTTCTCTCGCTCACTCTCCTTCCAACTCTGTCGCGCCAGTATTTTTACGATTATTTATTGTTGTTAAAGGTAGCGCTCTATCGTTTTAAGGTCTCAGTGCGTTCACGGTTCGCCCTTTGTCAGGTCAGTCAAAAGTTCGACACGACATCGTCGACAACGCCGCCGTCGCCAGCGTGCATGTATAATAATAGTTATACATGCATCTATAAAAAAGTTATACATATTTTTCTTTTCTTTTTTTTTTTTTCGCCATTTAATGTTATACATTTTTCGTTCTTTTATACTGTTATTGTTTCATCGGGAAGTTTTTTTTTTCCGGTACAACGTAACCATGCACTAACGAATCGTTAAATCGGTAATTACTTATTTTTTTTATTTTTTCTACAATAATTTTGTTTTGTTTTTTTTTTTTGGTTTTTTTTTTTGGTTTTTTTTTTTTCGTAATTTCTTCCCCCGCGCTACTCTTCGATGTTTGGTCGTCGCGTCGATAATAACATCCGGCGAATTATTTCTAACAACAATGGAAGATGATAATAAAGAAGATCGCGGACAGTCGTTCTTCCATCGAGATCATCGATAGCGAAACGTTTACAGTCGGCAGGACGTTTCAAGAGCCACGTAATTATTATTATATTATAAATTCGTTTTATCGTTATTATTATTATTATTATTATTATATTAATCTGCATAATATCTAAAAATATTATATTCATTTTATTCTTGGCAACGGATATCATTCACGACGTTACCCGATTCGAAAGATTCACGTGGCAACCGTTCAAATCGAATTTTTCACAAAACGTTATCGCAAAACTTATCAGAAATTATAATAATTTTTTTTGTTTTCGTCAATTATTGTCAATGTTATAAAATTACAATTACATTCATTGATTAAATTATTGATCGAACGTGCGTCGGTAGCAATAAAATATAAATCGCAGCAGGTATATATCCGTTGTTTTCACATAATATATTATAATATGTTTTATTGTATTATATTATAGTTAACCGCTACTACGACCGCTCTTGTTAATATACATTTATTTATAAGTCTTTTAAAATATTATTCTACAGCGATTCAATAGACATCGAAAACCCGTGTATCGAGTTTGGTTTCGTTTGTATGGAGCACAACCTAAAAATAACCGATTGTGCCAAAAATAGTAGGTGCCTAAATACGTACCGCCCGAATCGTCTGGAATTGTTCGTACTTTAAATTAAATTATTATTATTATTATTATTATTATTATTATTAGCGTAAATTTAGAAACGCCGTAATATTCTATACACCCGTCCCCCCCTCGGTTTACTTAATATTAATTACTATCGTTATGTAGATTTTAAATTCGTCAAAGTCGTCGAAATATTCCAGAAATAGGTACGTAATCGTGCGGATTTATAGGGTAGAAAAAAAAAATCGGGTCTTTAAAACTTTCCCGTTTAAACGTGTATAATATTATATAGTTAAGTGGTTATGGGTTACGAAAAAGTTTAGAAAGTTTTCCAAAGCTTATACCGCCTACCCGTGTCGTACGTATTACAATAATGTACCTGCAGCGAAGTTAAACAACCAAGGTCGCCGGATATGAAACTACAAGGCCCTTGTAGAAAAGTTTCTACAATTTCGGTGTACCGTGTAGGTTTTCTAATTATTTACGCCGAGGAATTTATATCAATTGACCGGGGGGTTGGTGTTGGAGGGCGGTGGAAATTTAAACGAACACAATGTTGTGTATACATATATATTTGTATACACATAGCTAGGTACAGAATTACAGAATACCGGAGAAATGTCGTGAGTATATTGCGTAGCACTTGTACCACATGCATGCGAACCGAAGCCATTATTTCAAACACGCTGTATACACTATACGGTTAAAGGCGAAACATAGTGTAATATTATTAATGTCTTTTTCGTTCGGTTCGGCGATAATAACAGTACGATTGTGTATCGTATATTGTCGTTATTAAAACGCCGAGGACGTACCTAAATATACGATAATACAACGTTGTTGTCTGGTATCTATGCATTATAACATTATACCGTGTATTATTATTATTATTATTATTGTTATTATTATATTGTTGCAGTCGAGATGGACTATGACGGAAGCGAATGTTCTATACTGTTCGGTATCCGTCAGGTACCGTGTGATGAATAACTCGAGCAAAAGTTTCTTCAGATGGATCATTTCAGAAATATTCTGCTGCTGGAAACAACAACAGAACGAACTTCCCGAAAACTTGGGTAAGACCCGCGCGGTCGGGTGCAACAGCTATAGTCGCCTCTGCACGCGTTTCGCCGGAATCGCGTAGAGGCGAGACGGCGTAAAAAAAAAAATACTCGTAACGGCGGCCGTGAAACGCGATGCGACGACGACGGCGTGTACGCGCCATTCGAACGTAATAACAATTTCGATTAGGTGTACAGCGGCTCTCTGACCCACATTCCTAAATGCCATGCAACCATAGTGGTTATTTAATATTTCGCATGTGTTTGGCGAGTTGAACGATCGATTGGTGGCGGCGGCGGTGGTTTGTCCATTCCCAAGGTCGTGTGCGCCGCCCTCTCGGCCGCTTCTGCCCCCCCATTTTGAAGGTCACTATTTTTAACTCTACGCCGCCGCCGCCGCCGTCGCCGCCGTCTATTCGACATAACCTAGAGAACATCGTCGCCGCCGCCGCCGCCGCCGCCGCGTTCTGACCACACCGCGCGCCGCTCGTCTTTTCCGTTGAATAATTTAACGGGAATCAAAGCGTACCGTATCGGCAGTACGTGTCGCGAGCAAAGCCGCGGATTACTATACACGCGCGCCTACGGCAACAGTAACAGTTCGCCCCGGCTACGCGCGACACCCGTAACGACGCGCGTACGCGATACGAATGGGGGAAAGACCGGAGAAAAAAAAAAAAAAATCAATCGCCCGGCGACGATGCACACGCGTGCGGACGGAATCGATCCCGCGTGACGCGTACGACGCGTACGGCATGCGTGCGCGGGCATTGTTTTACGGGCTTGACGGCGGGCCCGTTGACGGCCGTGTGCGCGGCGGCGATCCCGCGCTGCGTTTTGCCGGGCCGCACCGATACTGTTTCCGGGCGCGTTATATATAAGCGGCGTTGTCCGCGCGCCGTTATTGTTGTTATTGATGTTTCGCCGCGGTTTCGGGCGAGAGCCGGGTAGCGATATTCGTCTGTTCTGCGGTTGTTACCACGTCGACGCGGCCGAAAGGGACGGAAAACCGGGGAGAAACCGTACGACCGCCGCGAAACAAATTAGGAAGGCGACAAAACTGTTTCGTTTGCGTGTGCGTGTGTGTGTGTGTGTGTGTGTGCGCGCGCACGTGTGATTATATGCGCTCGCCCGCGCGCGTGTGTGTGCGTGTATATGAATGTTCATCGTCTTAATCAATACACGAGCATTTTTCTGTTTTTTTTTTTTCGGTTTTCCTTTAGGGTTGTGCACACACATTACCCATTTTTCTTCTCGTGTCATTGACCTTGTTTACCTCTACCCCGTGTATAATAGATAGGTATAGACCGTCGTACACCACGTTCGGACCGAACGCGCACCAAAACGGTTATAAACTCACGGATAATGATAAACAAATAATCGAGGACGCATTTATACCGGACGACGAAACGTACACTCACCCGTGCGGGTAAGACGTACGGACGCGTACACGGCTATCGGTCGCGCGATAAACGAGACCGTTATTTCCGAAAGAAAAAAAAAAAGAAGAAAATCAACGCTCGCGCGCACATTTTCCCCGTTTTTCCATGAAATAACGAGACGTGATTCCGTCACAACCCCTGGTGCCGTGGCGTAACGGGGGGCGGGCGTTTTTGTGTTCAAACACCCCCTACAACACCTTTGATTATATTTACGCCGAAAATTATTATTTTTGATACGTACAATATGCAGTTGTACGTCAGATTTCTACAAAACATGTTGTGTAACGCGTAACATAATTATTGAGTACCTATTAAATGCTGTGTGTGTGTGTGTTACACGATGCGCACAATAACGTTACAAAATTCACGCCTAAACACAAAATAAAATCACCCAACCCCTCCCACTTAAAAAAATCCTGGCTACGACGCTGAATTCTTCCCTACTGTCTCTACATAATATAATACAATACATATAATTGGGTGGTTCCAGTCTTGTAGGTACGATTTTTTAACGTTATCGTTTTACGAATTATATTTTCTAAATATTTGTTTCGGTTCACTTAGAAATGAAACATAAAAAGTTTGAACACAATGTTCTATGTATAGTATGCGTCTCTATTATTATTTATCATTTTTATTTTTATTTTTTTTTTCGTTTTTTACTCTAGATAAATATAATGAATCAAGGTTTAGGACGGATAACGATTTCGACAAATTATTCTCTCGGTGATTATCAAATTCATATATCGTCGTGTGCTGGAGTTTACTCCGTTGAAATAAAAATACAGTAGAAACCGTTTACGGAATGACATTCGCGGGACAATAGTGAAAACTAACATCATAATATAACATAACGTCCTAACCGATTGTACACAATTCAAAACCAAAATGATAAAATAAAATTCAAAACACGATTATGTATAATGCATGTTATGTATTTGAATGGACGTAATATTATATTGTACGTACAATCAACGTGCCATATTTTTGTCACTAAATCGTGACTTCAATACGTACTGAAAAAAATAAAAAAAAGTTGTTTCACTATTTTAAAATTAAACTTGCAATGTATTAAAAAAAAACCCTGTTATCTTAGTTCGTATACAAATCATACAGTATTTGCATATTTGAATATTTTCTATTTTTATTCTCCTTAAATTTTTCGTTAAGCAATAATAATAATAACTGAAATATGGTTATTCGTTGTTTTCTATGTTATATAACACTATAACAGCATCACGATAAACCACAAGACAATATACACTTTTTCACAATATCGAAAAAAAAAAAAATTCTTTCTCAATTAATTTATTACAAAATAAAATTAGTATTTTGAAGATGTACATGGTAAATGTTGATTTTTTCGTTTTTTTATATAATATGAGAACAGTGGGCGCCTGAGCTCCGTCTTATCAAGCTAATGAGGAGGGGGGCTGCAGCGCCTGCAGAGCTCCCCTGTACACGGAGCCCCTGATTATAGATAACAGATTTTTTCGATACTAACGAAAATAACCGTCATAACGTCCGTACAGGCGTCACAATAATAATCGATACAATACGTACGAGTTTTGCGGGGACATTCAATTTAAAATCAACAAATAATACACCCGATATGTCACTACTACCGGTGTCATTATAAACGGTATCTACTGTACATAATATAAATATTAATACGTATTAGGTGTTCCTATCACTACTGTAGGTATCACTATTGAGTATACCATACGATTTTATTGTGACTTGTTTCGATTATCCGTATAAGTTGAACAAATCATTCAGTTGGTTTTATTTTTTCTTCGTTTTTTTTCGTATTTTCAGTGGCGTACCTGTGAGGGGGCGAAGGGAACATTCGCTCCTCCCCCCCCCCCAACGGGTCGTATAATTATATGTGATAATATGCGTGCATTGTTATATTTTTTAAATTTTTAAGAAATTTTCTATTTTAAAAATGGATGAAAATATATTTCGCCCCCCTCCCCCGTAAGTGAGGCCTAAGTACGCCACTGCGTATTTCGTTGTACCGATTCAATAATAATATTATATAAAGTGTGTGTCGGGTAGATAGCCTCTGTAGGTAGGTCACTATTTGACTGTAACGATACAAAAAAAACATATATATACATATATCATCAGAAGCGTTGTCGATTGCGATCAGTCAACTATAGTTTTTTTACGTATTCGAAAAACTGTGTTTTATCGATATTTCAAAATGATTTACCGAGCGGAGAAACGAAAACGTATAGATACCGCTATAGAATGATGACTAATACCTAAATCGTTATTTTTTTTTTAACTAATCAAATCGATTCGATATTTATATAGGAAATATGCACTTGATATAATGTACTGGGCATTTTTTCGAAGGAAGTTTTCTGTAGCCCGACGAACACACAAACGAGTCAATCAGACAGCCAGTAGAGTAATATTTTGCTTTTGTTTTTTAATGTGTGCCCCATGAATAATTATTAGTAAATTAGGTATACCTATTTGATCGAATGGATTCTTTAACGTAGTAACGCATTACTTATTTGCCGGCGCGGGGAGAGGGAGGGGTGGTAACCGGGGAAATACGTTTTTTTTTTTCCCCCTTGTTTCGCATTATTCACTATTATTCTCCAACGCGGTTTATACCGCGTTGATTAGCTACCTATTATTGCCTATTTTCGGACACCGTGTTTTTTTTTTTTTTTTTTTTTCTGAAAATCATAATAATACACGAGATTTATGCGCCGTCGTCTATATTATTTACGCCGCGAGTCCCGCGCGAGTTTGTCACACGAGCCGGTAAGTCGCTCAGTTTCCCCTACAATCCGGCACCGATTTGTGCCTGTGCCGCCGCGGGCATTCGCGAGCGAAATTACGACCGGGTAATTATTATTTTCGGCGGGTGTGCGCAACGCGTTTTTCGCACGTGCCGTGCGCATTATCGTGTCGCGCGAATATCGCAATACGCGCGAACGGACACAATTTCGCATCGCTCGCACATTGTTCCGACCGAAAACGGCTGCCGACCCGAACACGTCGCGACGCGCGAAAAACTGGGGCCCGCGGGCCGCGACAATACCGTTTTGTTTTTGTTTTTTTTTTTTTTTTTCAATTATCAATTTTCTCCGCCGTCAACGGCCGACGGACGTTTCAACGTTCCGACACGGAACGTTATTTCGGCCCGCGGACGACCCCGTACTCGCGGCGCCGCCGTCATCGTTACCGTCTTTCGGACGCGCCATCGCCGACCGCGGGGGTGACCAGACCGTCACCGACCGCCACGTCGCGTTACCATATTGCGCGCCGCGTCCGCAACTGCGTACCGGTTACCGTGCTAATGGCCCGCTGCCGCTACCGTTGCCCGACGCCCGCAATAGCGTGACACGCGACCGGCGTTACCGTTTGTCCGCGGCCCAAAGCCAATGAGTGCATTTTTCTGTTTTTGTTTCCGTTGAACGCCGCAGCGGCCGTGGGCTACGCCGAGATCGCGCACACGAACGCGCCGGACGTGCTGCAGCTGCAGCCGTACTCGTTGCGCGACTACGTGAACACGCTGGAGCCGTACAACCCGGAAGTGCACGGTTGGAGGGACACCACGCCGCCCGTCATGCGGTCCGCCAAGCACACCGAGCGGGCCACACAGCTGGTGACGGCCATCCGGCTGTCCGGGCTGCAGGACATGGAAATACTAGGCGTGCCCGACGGACACAGCTAACGACGGTCAGTGTCAAACAATAATAACAATAATAATAATAATAACAATAATTATAATCGGCGTGTTATTACGACGCGTGGCGGCGTTTGCCGGCCGCCGCGTTTTGGGCGGTTTGGCGGTTTTCGAGCAAACTCGCGCGTCGCCGCTAGTGACCACATTAGCGAAGTTTAACGAACCAACGGTTTTGGCGCGGCACTGCAGTTCAACGCGATTGTTTGATAACCGAACGCGCATTTCGACGACCGCGTTGCCGGTGTCACCGGACAGTATTTGTAATGTACACTGCGTTCACTGCGTCTTCGGTTACTGCCAGGTTGTGCCCTCCGATAAGGATTATTGCCGTTTAACGTCCGGTTTTTTTTTAGATTCTGAGCGGACCGAGGAATGTATTGGTTTTACAACGATGTTTATTATTATATTTTTTCCGTGAACAACTTTTCTACCAGAAATCTTACCCCGATTTTCAAGTGTAGCACTTTTTCTAAAAAGAAATTTGACTGAGGTGATACTTGGAGAAGGTCAGTTTTTGATTTTCCCAGGGGTTTTCATAATGAATGGGAAAAACGTAGGAAATGTACGAAATGTATTATTTTCAAATCGCAATTAATATGGCCTATCGAACTCCGCTCAGAATCGTCTTTCGTTAGCGATAATTAAGCGATAATAATGCGTACAGATGTACATTGAAATTCCCCTCTACCTTCCCTACTTCTCGCCTACAACAATGGCCCACCGCCCATCGCGCAAAGTAGGTCGGTTTGGTTTTTTTTTACTTTACATTAGTGCAGTGGCTTTTATTTTTATTAATGTTTGTGAAGATAAATACCTATGGCAGTATAATTTACGATGAAAATAAAAACGGAGTTCTTTGTAAAATTAAACTTAAGAAAACGTCAATAGGTATTCTAATAAGTTTATTTCTTTTATATTTTTTAAAACCAAATTGTCTTAATTTTATAACAGCTAATATTGAGACTGCCTTATTGAGTTCAAAATTGTGAAAAATAGTGAAAAAAGTTACTGACTAAAATCTAAAATCTAATCGTTAATTTATCAATAACCAAACATCATAACCGTTGGTTGCGTCTGGTCATGATATTTCAGTAACTAATAACCACAATAATTGTCAAAACCGACTTGTTTGTAAAATAAAATAACCGGGTTACATTTGATTATTCGCCAAAACACGCCGTATATGTACTGTAAACGTTCGCTATACCGAATTATTACGTTGAAAAATAATAATACGATATAATATAATATTCGGGTACCCATACACCCGGTTAGCCATAATGCGTATTACGTGTTCGGAACAGGTCCGTCATTAGGAGGTGGGCAGAGCCCGAACCTCGGGTCTTGCACTTTTTACCGGCATTTAGGGTGTCGCGTGAGAAAAACAAATACGCGAATGGTACGATTATGTATAAATTGTATTAAAACGGAAAAATTATATCGTTTCTTAGCGTTTTGCACTCGATGTAAAAACTATTTGAGTGCAACTGCAACGGTCCATAATAACGGTTTTCTGTGATCACTACGTCATAATCTCTATTTAAAATGACGATGCAGATTTAAAACCGATAAAAAAAAAAAAAAATGTTTACAACTACCGTTTATCTACTATAAAAATCCTATAACTTTAAATCAAATAATATGCGTAAAGTGAACAAATTAAGATTTTTTTTTTTTTCATTTGAATTAATAGAGGGATTTTCGTTTTGTATACAGACACAAAATTAAAATTATTCTCATAAAAAATGTTTTCCGATGAAAAAAAAAAAACGCTCCAGCAACATTGGATTCACTGTAGTATAGTCATTTCGTTTAGAATCTAAAGCAACAGACATTCGAAGGTCGCATGAGAAAATTTAATTTTTGTTTCCATTCAACATCTGTCAACTTGTTGACTTTTATTTAAAAAAATATATACGTACATACATAATTGAAATGTTTAGTATAGTATAAATCAATTCCATATAATAACATTTCTTTACATAGTACGAAGTCATATATATGTTATTTAAATGATATTAGTTTTTATTTCGCACATCTTCCGGTCACAATAATTTAAAACATAAAATCTCGAATTATTTATGATATCTTCGGAACAGTTATTTCTCGACCGCGCATTTTTATGCATTTTATTTATATTTATTAAACAATATTGTTTTACACATCTATGATTATATTATTACGTTAATTGAATTTTGCGGGAAAAAAACAAATACAATTGGATTTATATTTTATACAGTCCCGGGCAATATTAAGAAAACATATTTTATTTCTACCCGACCGAACGAACAAATCGAATCGATTTAACATTTGAATACAAAACTGTATATTGATATGAGTATAAAAAGTGAAAACCTCCAGTAACTTATTTCTCTGATAGGAACCGGAGAAAGTATTATAAATACATACATTAAACTCGTCAATAATTAACAATTATTTTATTAACGTTGTCGGTGTTAATTTTAAACAAAAAAATAAATTACAAGACGTATATTATCCGTATCTACAGGGGTGGACGTAAGAAAAAAATTCGGGGGAAAGGGATTGAAAAAAATAATTATTACCGTTTGTTTTTCAAAACTGTCTGTTATATTTGTATGAATTCTACACGTTTGAAATAACCGTAGATTCCAGAATTTTCGAAAAAGACGCGTCTTTGAGTGTCTAAACCAGCGGTGACCAAATACGGCCCACGATCATTTATTAATCGGCCAACCAAAGTATCAAAATCAAAAGAAAAAAAAATAACTTCAAATTTCAAAAATCAAAATTAAACAAAAGTGTGTTTATACTTTACATTTCTTTCTTATTTATAAAAATCAATACAATATAATAAATAATTAAATATATCATAAACTGTATCAACATTAAAATTTAATATTATATTAACTTAAAAGTAAAAGTTTTAATTCTTGGCCCGCCAAGAATTATTATTATTTTTTTTTATGGCTCTCTTTAAAAGTAGGTTGGTCACCACTGGTCTAAACCACTGGGTATCTGTATTATTTAAATATATGTAAATATACCTTTGACGCGGGGTCAGATTAAGACGAAGGACCATTATAGCTTAGTTATTAAATTTGGCGGGTACTGGTGATAATATAGTTATATCATATGCTGTGATATAAAACAGATGTTATAAAAATAAAAAGTGAGAGAATAGTAGTGTATTGTGTGTTTTTTTGTCCATTGGTCACCAGACTGTTGTGTTGCAATTTGCATACCTTTTCAACTCTATTATCTATCTCGGATTCCGTGCTTTTCTCGTGCTGCTTAGCCTAGGGTTGGCCCGAAAAAAGTCAATCCGAAAAACTCTACATTTTTTTAATAAAACTACCTCGTTTTTTAAATTTTTTCTTTTCTAATTATTATGATTTTATTAGAAAAAAAAAATGTGATTATAATTTGTTTGTTTACGAGTACCTATAGTTCAACCATAAAATTCGTATAATATATTTATAATGTATAATACATTGTATATTATATGCAAATTAATTTATTGTGGTACAATAACATACTTAATAAGACATGTTATAAAAAATGAATTAAATAAATATACGTATGCGAGTCTTGTTATTTAATTAGACCTACATTTTTGTGAGAGGAGTTAAACTTGCAAATTTGGTGATAAGTTTTTAGGGGGCGAAAAACTAACCACGGAAAGGTCGTGTGAGGGATGGTGAAAAATTGATGACTCTTCAACATGTATACTATCTCCAATAAATAAGCCATTAATTGGGCCAGTCCGGTTGAATGTTGAGCACGTTTGGTTCAAATCACTCAGTGGAAAGGCAGTGATGGTGATCAAATGATTTTGTCGTGGTGAGGGAGGAAGCTGATTTTTTAACATTTCATAACAATTATTACTATTTTAATTATTTATTTTTTTTAAGTATAAAGCAACATAATACGTAGTATTATACATATTAAAAGGAAAAGGTCATTTGGGTCGCCCTCCTCACCCTTTCAGTGCCGTTATTTGACCACCCCTGTTTCGAGGTGTATTAGAATACATAGTATAATATTGTCTAAATCGATTTATTTTCATGTTATACAGAAAATATAAATTATTGGTAAATAGGTATAAAACATAATATTATCATGGTTGGAACACATGTCATTTATACATCTAAACACTATGTATATAAAATATACATTATATTTATACACATTATATTCAATAGATATAAAATATCGGGACGAAAAATAAAAGTTTGTTGTTGTATAAAAAAAAATTACCTAAATATTAGTATAGTTTCCCCTTTTACCCGTTCGCCCCTTTTACACACACAATAGTACCGCTTACCTATTTCCCTCTGAAGGGCTGTATAATAATTTCGCAAAAGATAGCTAGGTATAGGCATTTTATACCTATTTGACATGCAAGGGAAACACATTGCATAGTATTGAATACACGCTACACAAACACACACACACACACACACACATACACATACACACCCACACCAAGAGTGGCAAATCCGTTTTAGGTTTTAAACCATGTGTACACGAACGTATTTCGAAATTGAACTAAAACGGCAAAAAAAACATTCAAATATTCAACGCCCTCCCCCCCCCCCC
>CABPRJ010000004.1:130275-147288 GCA_902439185.1 Cinara cedri
ACACATTGCATAGTATTGAATACACGCTACACAAACACACACACACACAAACACACATTTTGTTGACTACGTCGTCGTGAAAAACATTCAATAAACATTTAAACACTGGTTAAAATAATAATATATTGATATATAGGTAGATGTGCAGTATAGCCGTGATAGAAGTGCGGGAAAGACTGCAAGCTTCGGTTACCTAATAGTGAGTTTGGTCGTTCCGTGTTTCTATGGGAAATAATAATAAAAAAATAAAAAAATCAATAGTTATACCTACCTACACCTATTAGGTATGATTTATATATATATATGTATAATGCATTTATATGTATTGAAAAGTTCCAAGCTAATTTCTCTGTAAGCGTTTAAATAAACTATATTATTATAATATAATATATAACCAGTGTGCAGGAGTTTTGATTTGACACTTTCTACGAGCAAACAAAATAATAAACATACACCCGCTAACTTATAAAGCCTCGAAACGACCTCGCGATCGGAAAAACTCGCAACCTAAATAAAACCCGTTTCCGTTTGACCTTTGTAAAATTCAGGGAGTAACCCGGAAATATAAATTATATGAAAAATGTACATAACGAAAAGGTTGTACCAACTGAAAATCCAATACTTTCATATTATGTAGATGGCTTAAACAATTGGAATAATAATTATAGGACGTGATAATATTGTACGAAGAGCGAATAAAGACCGATCAAAAAATAAACACGATCAAGTCAATTTTAATGTCATTTCGATTATTAAGTCTACCTTGTTACCCATATGCCTAAGAATTAAATAAAATATTTTAAATGTAAAAACGAATGTGTCAGAAAAATTAATATAATTATATTAAAACTATTAGATATTACATAACCCACAGTAAATATGTACTTCTTTGTGGTATATTTAAAATATTGCTGAAAATTAAAATGCCTTGTTTTTTGAAGATGCATTTTAACGTATAGATTATATATATACGAGGGCTAATCAAAAAGTATCACGACTGGTAGTATCATTCGGAAAAGGAGCATCGAAGAGCAGTAGGATTGGTATCACTTGCTTCTATGACTTTTTCTGAGTACATTTGTTTTTATCGCTTCTCTATAAAATTCTTCGGTTCGATTTCACTGATATTTTTGTAAAATATATTTTTCGAGTTTGGCGATTTTGTAACAAACCCAAATGAAGAGTGACTTGACAGATTTGGNTCATTACGAAATCGCCAAACGTGAAAAACAAATTTTAGAAAAATATCGTCAAATCAAAACGAAGAAGTTTATAGAGATTTTATACGAATAGATGTGCTCAGTATAAGTCATAGAAGCTAGGTTTACAAATCGTTTTGCTCTTCAACGCTCGGTTTCCGAGTAATATTATCAGTCTCGATACTTTTTGATTAGCCCTCGTATATTATACTTTTTGCAAAACAGTAATTAGTCCATATTTTTGAAATTTAACATTGTGCGTTGTGTGGTATAGAACATTTATTCGAGATTTTTCAACGGACGAATGTATGAAATTTCATATTAAATCGTACCTAATGCAGTTAATCATGTATACGTTAATGATTTGGTTTAAAATGTACAGGATATATTGGGAGCCGAGCAGTGCGGTCAATTTTTGAAGGGTTTGAAAAATAATTTGCCTGGTTATTGTTTTAACCGACCTTAAAACTTGTATAAATAATGAACTATTGTGTACCTACTGTATTAAGGTATGTAATATTTATTTCTAATTTTATATTCGAAGTTCAATCGTGGAATATTTAATTTCTTTTGATCCTGATAGGTAGCCGCATAAACATACAAATAACGCATATTTAATGGATTTTTGTATGAAAATATTGTAAGTTACCAAAGTCGAAGAGCTGATGGAATATACGAAGGAAAAACGTTGAAAAAATAATATGAACCAAATTTGTATCACACTATGCCATCATTACTCCTCGAAAAAAAATACTCCGCAATTATATTATACAATTAAAAGTTAAGCGTCTCGTTTAAAAATACAATTAGCAAGAGCATTTATTCACTTCTAATGTTAAAAAAAAAAAAACAAATAAAAAATTTATTTAAGTACCTATATGAGTAAATAGTGTGTTTGCATGTTTACCGGTAATAATTATAATTTTTTTTTTTTTTTTTTGAAAACGAAATTGATTTTTTTAAAATATTTTAAAACGATATCAATATTTTAATAACATAATCTGAAATCAAATATTTTCGTCGTGGCGTTCCTATACTACAAACTAATTCATAAAATATGTACAATATAATTCATAACCATACAATGTTTTATCTTAATTTGACTAGTATCGCTTAAAAATTGATATTTTAATTTATTTCTTATTAATTACTTTAAATATAAAATATGAATATTATAACATTAATATTTGCCAGTAAAAGACACCCGTGGGCCGTGACCATCAGTCACTAGAGTATAATTTTCCCCAAGACTCGTTACTGTTACAATATTTCAATTTTTTTTGTTTGTAAAATATTTTAAATTAATTATGGTTGCCACTTTTCCAGTGTTTAATTACATTTTAGTCTGTCGGGGTATTTCTGGTGAAAACATGAAATTCGTTTATACAAACGGTTGGGGAGTTGAAACCCCCGAAAAGCACATCCTTGACAAACATCCTTGTCGTGTACATACACAAATTCCACCAACTGGCTACAATCGGGAGGACTGTAGGGGTGCACAAGTTTAAAAAAACGCCACCCGCTCGCAGCAGCACGGTGTGAAATTCACATTGAAATTCAACCCAACTTTCATCACTTTAATCCATCTATACGACAACTCTAATTTCCGAGTTCGAGCTCAATTGGTCCACAAGTCCTTAAAATTCTCCAAAAAAGCGGGAAAAGATATACATGACAGGGTGCCCGCCCCATGTATATGTATGTACTCGTATAGAAATATACAGGCGCAATACAGTGTAATAGCGTCGTCGTCTCTATTTTCAGGGGAAATTCGACAATAAAAAACCGAATTTCCGGTTATATGACTCGCAATCCGTCGGTACATTCGGTTGACCGGCGGTAGTTTCTGTAAAATTTAAAACTGTGTATAAGGAAAATTGGTTTTTTTTTTTTTTTCAATTTACTTATAACGACAACAACTATTTGAATTATATAACCTTACCTATTATTGTGTACATTATTTCTCAGAAGTGCAAATATTCGGAAACGCGCGGTTGAATAACAATTATTATTAACCCAAAACGTAACATGCAGTTTTTCGTCAGTAAAACGACATCAAATTCGTCGAATAATAGCTGAGGTTAGGTCAGGCCGAAAACTGATTATACAAATGATGACTGATATTTTTGTTAATTTCTGGGTTACCAAAAGTCCACAGCCCAAACAAATTTTACTGTTTACCAATTGCCATGTCTGTAGAATTGAAATAGATTTTTGTAATACAAACGCGTACGCCGGCCACCCCCGAGAATTAATCCCGGTTATACACCCCAGTGGTGGACGCGAGCGGAGGGGCGTTCAAACTCCCGCCAAAACATCGATTACCCTTTAATTTGTGTTTAAATTTCAAATAATTAATTGGTTTTCAAACAATACAAAGGTCAAATACGACAGATTAGATAATTCGTGGAACTCCCGACATTTTCCCCCGCGTTCGCCGCCGCGCACATTCCAGTTGTAATTATTATATTATTCTGTTGTTACCGAACGTTTAACGATAACGGCGGGACGACGGGCGGGCGGGCGGGAGAATCGAAGAAATTCATCGGCGGCGGGTGTCGGTGGTGGCGGGGTGAAGGGACAAAAAAGAAAAGGAGGGGCGGACCGGCGACGCGCCGAAAAAGTTCGCGCGAAATCTTTAGGCGGGCATACCCGACGTACGCGCGGCAACACCGGAACGGCCGCGCGGAGGACCTGGCCGGGGTAAGACGGCGGCCGGTCATTGGCCGTTGCGCGCGTAACGGCGTGGAGACTATGCGATGTCCGACAGTAACAATAATTGTTATCGCCCGTATTATAAATGACGTTACGCGCCGCGGCCGCTTATAACCGTGCGCCGCGTACGGGCAGTATCCGCACGCGAGTGTCCACGCGTGATACGGGCGCGCTGTAGCCTGCAATAGGCGAGTGCCACGTCGAACGGCAGGGTTTTGTCGCCGTTGCCGCTATACACGGGGCAGCGTGTGCGTCGTAATGTTTTTTTGAATTCTCGTTTTGTTTTTTGTTTTTTTTTTTTTCCACGGACCCCGCGAGCGAACCGTAAACGCGTATAATATACCTACCGAACACGCCGCGTATATTATATTATTACTATTATTATTATATTCCGCACAACGCGTAATATATATATATATGTACGAATACACACGGACGCACACGAGGGCGAAAAAAAAAAAAAAATCGTATATATCTATACGCGTATAAATAAAACAATCAATAAGCGTCATTTCGTGTAATGGACACGAAAATGACCACACCCTTTAGAGAGACGTATATACAATATAATATCGGTCGTCGCGTTACTTACAGTCCGAAGCAATCAAAAGTCTGTAAAGCATAATATTATTATACGGGCAGGTACCCGAAAATAGAACCGTAGGTATAACATGCCCGATATATTTATATATAACGAGTAATAATGTAAAATCGGATTTCGCACGCGCCCCGGCAACGGTGACGTCGTCGTCGGCCAGTATATTACCGCGATAAGCCGCACTCGCAGCGGGTCGAGTGTTCCGGACATTTAATATTACAGCCGCGCGCTCAACGGGGGCAGTACGGTAAACAGTGATAAAAACCGGTCACCGCCGACTCCGGCGTCACGGACACTTGCGCCGGTGACTGACGGCGGCGAGATACGGCGGTGCGCGGCAGCGCCGGTAGCAATCGGCGTAAATTCACGTCGCCTTTGCTCGCGGGCACCGCGAACGCTGTTTGCTATGACTTGGCCATGACCGACGGCGATCGGATTGTCTGCCTGGCACGGTTAATAAAGTCTATATGATTATCAGCTATCGCGGTATGCACGGTGTAACCTTTACGTTAAGCGGTCGCCGCGCCGCCGGACATTTCGCTGTAACGTCGCAGTGACGGACGGGGGCGATCGGCTTGTCACAGTGACGTCGGTGAAAAAGTAATCAAGCAGAAGTGACGTGATTTTTTTCAACATCATCGACATCCACTTCGTTTACAACTATATCCCAAACTGTATCCCGCATGGCCTTGTCCGCGCACGGTATTGAACCGAAAGCGACGTTTTCAAACAAAAGACATTTACTCTCCGCAAATTATGTGTTCCAGTTTCGTACGTTTCCGGTGCGTATGTCCCGGACTTCTGTGCACTTCCGCGGGCGTCCCGACGGTGACGACCTGCGAGCTATTTATTTACTCGTTGGAATATAGACGGATTTAACTCGATTCGATGTTTTACGAAACAAATAACAAATAAACTAAAATTACAATTGATTAAAATTAGATATTTAAAACGGCAATTATTGTTTCATCGTGAGCTGTTATTATTTAAATAATGCGAATTAAAAGGAATGATGGGTTCTCGTTGGCCATCGTTCGATACGTAGGATTGTATGTTAAGTAATGAATTTAAAAAATAGGGACAGAATAAAACGAATGTAAACTTCGAAAGTTCCGAGGAAGGACAAGAAAATGTACATGATTATAATAACTGTTGTTTTCGTCCGCGTCGCCAAACGGCAACGTCATAAATCATCAAAAAACAATTCGATTTTCGTTCCGTGAGTATTGAGAAAAAACGCCGTAGAAGCTCGGAAATCCGGCGTACAGGTACACACGTGGACCCGTTTATCCGCTGTTTCTGTATAATATGTACACTTTCAGTTCTTCGGGTGTGATAGATTCGGCTGCAGATCGCGCGTTGACGGATGTTGGGTCATTTTTGAAAAGGTTTTATGTGTCCAAGTGGACACTCGGTAAAGTCTATCGGACACCTCTATAGTAGAGTAAGATTTCGCTTACTGCGCGTCCGCTAGTAAATTAGTCGATTTTGTAAACAAATATTGTATTTTTCATAGGGTATACTCGTACTAGTGTGGCGGGGATGGCTGGGAAAAGTCCCAGAGTTAAGGGAGACGTTTGGTTTATCTCAGCTTTTTTTTTTTTTAAAATGGAGAGGGAGTGCACAGTACAATATGAAGAAGATATATTCGCTGAAAAATTCCCCGCAGACAGGCAAACAAATACTACCTTTTATATTTTATTTATATACGAGTAAAAATGTCTAGAACATTCGTTATTATTTAACAACGATACAAATCGGCTTTTTTAGATCCGTGACTTTTCAAATGCTATCATTGTCAAGTTGATTTTAAAATACTACGACGATTTATTCACGGTCGTTGTTTAACGCACCGTTAAAACGTTATTTCATTATGTGTATTGATTGTAGCGACTTGCGGATGCCGTATAATATTATTCACACATTATTATCATTACCGTTTTTTTTTTTTTTTTACTCATTTGCATATTATGAATCGTTTGAAATTAGACGGTCGATAATCGAAAGCACGCAGCGGTGTAAAATATTCTACAATAATATAACATTGAAAACGTAACTATTCGAACGGTAGTCGGATGTGTTTAGGTTAAAGACAATAATGCACATTGCAGGTGGGCGATTATTCACAGTTATTATTACATTTGGCATTTCTCTATTAGCCGCCGCGGCCGCGCCGTGAAGTACATTAGAGTCGACGAGACGCATTATAATACAGTTTACACAATGCGATTGAAACGTTTTGGCGTGGCTCGCGTACAACAATATCGCAATGAGACGGCCTATGCCGCTACGGCAGCGGTGAGTACTTGTACGCCCGTATAGAAAATCTTTAGGGTTTAGAAGAAAAAAATTAAAAATTAAAAAAATTCCGCACACGTTCCTGCACGCACACACGCGCACACGCACACGCGCACACGCACACGCGCACACGCACACGCGCACACGCACACGCGCACACGCGCATACGCGCATACACACACATTGTTTCGTACGGTTCAAGCCGTTATTGTCTAATTCGCCATCTGCCGGCCACGCGCACGTCTGTCGCGTCGTGTTATTGCGTTTCGCGGACCGAAATAAGTCTGATACGACCCGATGAGAGCAGGCAGCGCTTTTAGAACGCAGGACGACGCAACGTTATTATTATCACGGGTATTTCGCGGTGTTTCCGGACCGCGTCAGGGGACGGCCGTTTGGCCGCCACGCGCGCGCCGCCGAAGACGCGTTTTCCGCGCGGCCGACACGCCGTCTGCCGGGGTCGCGTTCGCCGAAAACCGCGCGGCACCTACTGCGGCGGCGGGTACGGGATTTTTTTGCACCCCGCCCCCTCTGGTCCGCTATTTGAACGACGATTTATAATCATTATCAACTCGTGTTATTACAATCGCAAATATAACATATATGATATAACTGTCGAGGACAGTTGTGGGCCCTCGCCCCTCCCCCTTGAATCCGCCGCTGAGGACTTATCGCGGGCAGTGCGGATATTTCGATATCCCCGGTGGACGACCGTGTCGTACACGTCGAACACGCCGTTGTACGACATCGTAAAGTATATTTCGTCGTGTCTCAGGTACCTACATGGAGGGGACCCAAGTTTGTTTGTATTATATCGACGGCCAAAATCGCACGGATCGTTATAAAATATTACGCAAATGACGTGTATTATGCGCTTCGAGAAACTCGTCAAACAGGTACGGCGGCCCGAGCGCGTTTCGAGCTGACTGATCGTTTTTCATTCGTTGTCGAATTTGTCCGTATAACAAGGGGGACTTTTGCACTGTGTCGCGTGTCTGTTACGCGCAGTAGCGCACACAAAGGGGGGTTAGGGGGTCAACCCCACCACCCCCCCCCCTGTAATTTCTTCCGTCGCTGCTTTTTTTTTAAATCAAGTTTTATATTCAACAACATACTATCTTATACCACAGAATAAAAAAAAAATTGTATCTCATCAAAAATAATTTATTCAGTAACAATAAATGATAGTACTGTACTGATAATATATGCTAAACCCCTCCCGAAACAAATTTCTGAGCGTGCTATTGGTTACGCGGGACACCTTGTCATGTAGGTACATCTTATTCCCGCTACTTTTCCAAAAGGGCTAATATAATTATTCTGTAAAAATGTCAGCTCTCCGCGATAATTATTTCAATTGATTCACAGTAAAAAATTGAAAATTAAACGAAACCATTGATCCCGTAAACTTTTTAACCGTTTTTTCGACGTTTTTTCCAATTATCGTGAAATCTAGTTAGAAATCTAAAAAAACCACCTCTGTAATGCACCAACTATAGATCCAAAATGCAAACACCAAAAAAACGGGTTTTTTTTTTTTTAACAAGTTACTGGTGAAATAGTGGTTTACACAGGCACAAACAAAACACACGGATCATATTAAAACCAATACATTTCTCTCAATGTTCAGAATCTAAACTGTTGATTGAATTTAACCATGTTGTGATACGGGAGTATATTTTTTAGCTGCGGTGTACACCCCTATAGACCTCTCAAATGAAACCAGGGAAATGCAGTTTTATTTATATGCCTATAGTTAAGTATCAAGAATGGGCATTTTGAGGAGTTCAACTTTCAACCACCTCCTTGCCTATTTTTACGATACAATTGCACGTTTCATAAAAATGTAATAAAATTCTAGCAGACGTAACTATTTAAGATCAATTATAAAATAAAATGTTTTCACGGTTTTTATTTTCTATATAATTTCCGAGTTCCCCGATTGGAAACAAGGTAAAAAAAGACGAACATACTTCACACGTGGATGAACCACTGTTGTATATGAGAAGTTGGAAAGGTAGGAGAAGGGAAATTTAATACAATTTTGACGCAATAGAGAAACATAAATCCTACGAAGATATGATTATGAATGTTGGCCGAAGAAGGGAAAATTCAATCAACCTTGGATGGTTTTTATGATCAAAAAATTAATTAGGTTTTGCATGCATATTATTTTATTTTATTTTCATACCTTGAATCTCAATAAATATTTTTTAGTAAATAAGTATTTTTTAATTTTTTTTGGGTCATTCGTCTCATTGGCTCATTCGATTAATTGACTCAAATGATCAGGTCCGAAAGCTAGTCCAACAGGCGCTGTCCGACGATTAACCATTGCTAACGAAAAAACGATTCTGAGCGGAGTTCGGTTGATATTGTTGCTTTGTCAACAATATATATGTCATATTATGGTAAAAAAATTACATGCGCATTAAACGTTTTCTTTAATAATATTTGTTTAATATTGTACCTATTTTCCCTACTTTTTTTTCCCATTCAATGTGAAAACTCTTAGGGGAATCGAAAAGCGACCTCCCCAGTAAAGTACCACGCCAGTCGGATTTTGCTTTCGGAAAAAGTGCCGCCGTTGCGAACGGGAGGGAATAAAACGTAAAACCCATACATTCCCCGCTCCGCTAAAACACCGCCACGATATTGTGGGCCGCTCCGCTCAGAATCGTCGTTCGTTCGCGACGGTTCAACGCGGTCGGTCGCGTAAATCGTACAAATCGCCCCGCCACGGTTTGACACAACCGTCCCGTCCCGTCCCTACGGTTGTTATTGTTACAGCTATGCATACACCGTGTATAATATAACAATACAATCGCTACGTGTGCGTCTGTGCGCGCGCGTCGCGTGCACGCGCGTGTGTGTTTGTGTGTGTGTGTGTGTGTGTGTGTGTGTGTGTGTGTGTGTGTGTGTGACGACCGTCTAATTTTAAAATGCGTACGATCGCATGATTCGGCGGCGGCGGCGGCGGCGACGGCGACGGCGTCGGCAACCTTCGTGTTCGCGGGCACTTTACCGACGCGGCGGCCGCGTCGTCGTCGTTGCACACGGGCGGAAAACGCGCGCAACAATAAAACGGAATATAAAATATTGTAATGTTATTATTGCATTACATTCCCCGGCAATACGGCTCGACGTCATACCGCGTAAACGTTATTACAATAATGCCGTTTGTTATTGCGAAATGTAAAACGCACAGAACGCCGCGCGCGGACACCGACGGCAATACGCGGTTACTCGTGGTCGCAGCAGTCGCGCGCGCGCGCGCCAAGACAACGTGTCTTGGGTGCGCGCGGCCGGCACGCGCCGGCGGTGCGTTAATAACGCGGGAAATTCCCGCGGGTTTTCGCGGCACGACACGGAGAAAATCGGCGGCGATTTCTGTTAGCGAATTTGTTTAGTCTAGCCGTAAGAGTGGCCGTTCTGACCGCGGCGTGACGAGCGACCTGATTGGTTTCGCTTTGACGTGTGTTTTTTTTTTTTTGCCCGTCTCTGTAAACGACTTTTCTACCGGAAATCTCGGTTCCCTATCGAAAAATGCCGAGAGACCGCTTTTTTTTTTTCTTTTTTTTTTATTATCTGAATTTTCGATCCGACTGATGCTGTAAGTACCCAAGTGTCGGGTGTTTTTTTATTCCGATTTTCCCCATCGGTTTTCATAGTAATTGAGAAAACCCGTGACAAACGTACGAAACGCCGAATAGTTTACGGCGTCGATGTGGTTTCGCTGTTTCCGAACGTGGTTCGTTGTTTTGAACTGGAAACAATTATCGTCGAGGGCAAACACTATATTATGTTTACAGAATACTTGTACCAGCCGAACATTTTGACGATTTTTAAGTTATAAATAGGTCTTTTATATTTGCGAGTTGTTTTCTTTTTTTTTTTTTTTTTACGGCAATTTTTTTTAGGTATTTTGTGAATAAAATGCTTGAAAATTGAATTCCAGGTTCATTATAAGCTTAACTTAGTAATAAAAAAAAAAAAAAAAGTTAAGTGTAATGATGTATTTTTTTTTTTTTTCATAAACGTTTTAAGATGATATTTTTAAATCGTAAATATCACGTCATTTCAAATCATGTATAACTGAGCTGTGACACACCCATCAACAATATCAGCTGTTTTTTTTTTATTTATTTTTCTTGTATTAATTGTTGTGAAGAAACGGCGGAGGGGAGTAAGAAAAACTAAAAAATATAAACAACAAAGGTTTATAAACACCTAAATATGGAGTTTTTGATAGGAACAAGTCCCCTGGTTAAAAATTATAGCGGCGACTACTAACAGGACCTCCAATATTTCAGATCTCGGCCATTAATCTTTTAAATAACACGATTTATTTCCGGAAATTGAACAATAGTAAAAGGAGTTGTGAAGATGAGTATTTACATAGCCGTAATCTGGGAGGGGGTAAGAGAAGGCAACGACTACGTAGTGTTTTTTTAGTTTTTACTCCGTGTTATAATAGGTACAATGAAATTTATTTAAAAATACAAAATATAACAAAACACAATGCATTGTTTAATAATATTATTTTTTCATCTATGATAATAATTAATAATAATTATACCGCGATTAGAATATTGTTAACTAAGGTCACGGTTAGGCTGATTAGGATTCATATTTATGATGGTTGCTGGCACAATATTTTTCTTATCGCCGCGCTATCACTGTCCGCAACCATGGTAATAATGTTTGTTACCGGCTATTATAATAACCAAATATTTTATATCGAAAAAAACCATGTAGGAAAACGACCTCTATGAAAACTTCGTCTGAAATGGGAAGACTGTGTCATCAGAGCTATAAGAGCGGTCCAGCGGAACCTGGACCATGATATTTTAATCTTGAGAATTACTAACTAACAATTATAATACTACCTTATCCATTAGAAAGAATACATCAAGAGGAAAAGGTGTGTTATTTTTTTATACCTAATAGAATTTTAGTTTTACCACAGTGCCCCTCTCTCCTCAACAATTTAAAATCGATAAAATGGTTCGAAGGGGTTTAGAAAGCGGGTGTATATATAAGCCTGCCGTCTGTCAAGATCGTATTTAGACAGCTGTCGGATTACGATATAATCCTGATATGATATTTTCCATTTCATTTTTTGTAGTAATTTGATTAGAAATAATCGTAACGACCTGCAATTTTCACCGAGTTATATACCTGTATACACTTCCAAAAAAAAAATCGTGAAATTCGAGCGTAAAAATGGTAGGTTTAAACCCCCGAAAGACACATCCTCGATACACCGGCGCCATACATAAATAAAATTTCATCCACCCGGATTCGTTCGGGTGGGCCGAGAATGAGCGTTCAAAGGTATGAAGAGCTAAAGACAAAGGCCCAAAGCTTAGATGGGTATGCGTCGACGGCGGCCATTCAGACGAGAGACGGAGAAGAATGGTCCGACGAACGCAGTATAAAATATTTACGCGACGTGTAAAATATCTGAAATGTCCTCGGCCGAGGGGGAGAAAACACGATGCGACGAGATGTAGAGGGGGAGGGGAAGTACGAGAAAAAAAAAACCTGTATACATGTGTCGGTAATTGACCGGTGTATGTATAATATTTATGTATGTATACGCAATACCGAAACGCAGACGTCACGTTGATGGGCTTTATGAATATTTAAAATTATAAACATTCTACGAGTATATACAATAGTATAGCGGCGCCACTCGACCCATTTTTCAGCCTCGTCAGTAAAAAGAGAATTTTTTTTTTTGTAATTTCATTTTTCCTTATCTCCCACAAAAAACTCGACCGCGTCGACTGCGAGAGTGCACAAGAATATTATTATTAATAAAAAAGTATATCAAAAAAACCAAAAGAACTCGTGGCCGGAATGAAAATCGTAATAGCAAAATGTATGTACACACGACGACGTATACCGAGCACGTTGAATATTAAATTTGTTTCGGTAAAAACCGTCTTTCAGTAAATACCGTCATTTCGGTAAATACCTTTTATCGAGGAGTGGGTTCGAAATTTCCCGATTGCCGCATTATTGTCATTTTAGCATCTTAATAGATAACCCCAGCTTTTTTTTAACTGGCGTTTAGCTACCATAACATAACTTTTTGCAGGTGGGGCATTTAATATTATAACATTATTTATAATATTTTTTTATTATTTTCTTCACTTACATTTATTTAAATATATTTTAAAGGTATATTTGAATTCCTGTGAAATTCCTAAACTACGGTAGTTACATAAAAATTGGAACTTTGAAAACCGCGTACAAAATAAAAATTACTACACAGACCTGGATTAAGAGGGGGGCCAAGGCTCAACTTGTTTGCACTATAAGTAAACCTTATGACGAACACTTTCATCTGATAAAACCAAATAAAAACTCAAAAATTTCTAATACCCATAAATATCCAACTCCAAAAAGGTCAGAATAATTTTTAGAAAATCGCACCACGTTTAGAAAGGGTTGCTACAAATATCAGCAGAACATTTCTAGTGATTATTGTGGCAATGGGGTCAGCTTTTTAAGAGTGGAAATTATCTGAAGACAAAAACAAAAATTGTTGAAGATTTCTAGTGAATTTTAATTGTTAAGAAGAAGGTAATTAATAATTATTGAAAAATATGCATAACAATTAACAATAATAATTATAATTCGGATCCGAATCGAGCCGACGAGTCACCAAAAACAACTATATATTCGTGATACATTTTATACTTTTGGCCTATGGCAGTGTTGTTAAGAAATGCGTTCCTAAATAAGTGACGCCCTGGAATTGATTCATTTTAAGAGGAACCGATGAATGAATTAATTCCATTATTTTTTAAAGGAATATGAACGAGAATTGATTCCTTGTTTTTAGGAAATGGAACGTAAATAATTCTTTTATTCCTCTCTGAAATGTATTCTAAAACACATATGTGGAGAACAATTGTCGCTTATCGAGTTTTGAATCTAATAGAGAGACCCTTTCAAACAATACTTTGTTGACATACGACTTGGTATTCAAGCAAATTAACCAGTGATAATTTCAGATTAAGAACATAAAAAAATTATTTTGGACCGCATTAGGTATTCATAAAGGAACACTTAAGTAAGGAACAAGTACTTTTTTTAAGGAACGTTAACAACACTGGCCTATGGAAATACATAATAACATATACGTACATATTATACACCTCAGAATATGTACGGGAAACTGATCGGTATAAAATAACAAAAATGAACCGTAAAAAAAAATTGTACCGCTGTCATCCACCATAACAATATATATATATATATATATACATATATAATATGATAATGTCGTAGTTTTAAAGGCAAACGTATTTCGGGTATGAATAATACAGATATTATTTAAAAAATTAATTTGTAATATGTGCGCATATTCGAGTACCTGCTTTGATGAAAAAAAACTTTTGAAATGTATTTATTAACATCTTTAAATGTTTTTTTTTTTCTATATATAATATTGGTTTCATATCGGTATGTACAAGTTAACATTTCGAATCCATTGAGTTTTCAACACAGTTATATTACGGTGTAATGCGGTGCGTTTCGATTCAGTAAATAAAACGAAACCGGAACGTAATTTACTATGGACGTCCGTAAGGTGGACGAGTGGGGGGGCCTATAAGCTCGGGACCTCGCGCTTTTTACTTACGTTTGGGGGCTAGGGTTCGAAGAATAATATGAAAATATTAAATATATGCGATAAAAAAAAAAAATAAGTGAGTTTTTTTAAAATAAAAAATTGTATTTTATTCATCACAATCTGGCCCTGGATCTCGTAAATACTAAGAACGGCCCTGTACCATACTTATACATCGATTCTGGGATTTTTGTGATCAAAAATTGATCGGGATCCCGGGATTGTATGTTCTATAACCACCACAACCCGTGGTGTCGATTTTCCGTAACTTAAAGATTTCAATTTTATAATTTAATTTTGTTTTGTTTTCAGGCGTTCGCCGACACCGTCTCGTACGTCCAGACGTCGTCGAGAATTTTGTACATACGACACCATCACCGTTCGGTCGAATGTAATATTGTTTATTGATAATAAAAAAATCGTTTATCTGTTCTTCTGAGCGTACGTTTTTATATCATCACCGCGCTCGATTTAACGCCCCGCAATATGGAAACATTTGTGAAGACTCCACGCGTAGGGTCTTTAGGTAAAATATAGTTACCCATCGAACTTTGCAGTTATTATCAAATGCACAGTAAGTATATAGGTAGGGGAAAGTGGATACGGTTGTAACATTTTTGATAAAATTACTTAGGTACTTATAGCTATCAAGATTTAAACTATTTGTGTTGTTTGGTTATATCCTAATATCATTTTATACGTATATCAATGATAATTAATTCTAATCCTATATTCAAATGAAAAAACGCCGACATTTAAAAATATATTTCACACCACGAGTAGGCCACTGTTATAGGTTAACCTAATCTCAATTACTCGAAAGAAAAACTACCGTGTAGTTTTTATACTAGATAACTATACTAGATAACTCTTTACACTAGATAACTCGAGCATTTTGTGTTCCGAATATAGACGGATAATTTTGATAATCAGCTGGTGCGTCCCATAATTTCGCTTAATCGTTTATTGTGTGTATTTTCGGATTTTTCGTTCGGTTTATCGTGTTTATTATCATATTTTGCATTCGGTATTGTTAGGTGCGATCGATCGGCCACACGTGCATGGTGTAGTGAATTGTAAACATTTGTTATCATAATTTGTTTGCAACACAATTTTAAAATGCTACAAATAGCTATACATACTGTAATTATATGTATATGTACGTATATACTATATAATAATTAAAAACTATAATACGTACGTACATTATTGTTACGTTCTTAAATCCAATATTTTTTCCAAAAACCTATGCAACGCGTAAACCTATTAGTGAGTCAAAAACCTCAATAAATCGAAAAATTGAATTTCCCTTGAATTTCGACTCATCGAGGTTTCACCGTACACATATTTAGGGTAGTTTTTTTAATGCGGTTTGTATCTGTATAGAGGTACACAACAAAAAAAAAATTAATGTCAAAGAATAACGATTCTGAGTGAAGTTCGGTTAAACATATTTTAATAAACTTAAATAAACAACGGTGCAATAAAATTGGTTTTTCGTCTCAGACTTTTGAGCATTTTCGTGGAGCGGAAATTGGAAAATAGTTCGCGAAATACCTTGAGTTTTACGATTTGCCTGAAAATTGAATACTTCAAAAACCGCTTGTCATTAAAATTACTATACAATAACGCACAACTTATTTAAACTATTTATAATTATGAATTACGATGAACGATTATTGCGTACACATAAAACCAAATAGGACATTAAACATTTCTAATAGCTGCAAACAACTCGAAACAATTTTTAAAAAATCGTATACCGCCCCACACGTTTAAGCGGCTAATATAATATAAATAATATTAGAAGAACATTCCGGGATTCTGCGATTATTTTCCAATGAATCGCAGCATTAAAAAAAAAAAAAAAAAAACCGTACCCACTGGTAAGTATTATACACGCCAGTGTATAAACACAAGTTTACAACAACCGGTGACCTGACCTAACAAGTATACATTATGTACCGTTAGAATTCGAAAACAGAGTTCCGAGAGTACACTATGTGCGTAACTGCGTATGTCCAGCGGGTTTTACGCATCTGTAAAACGTTCCCGAGTTCAAAGTTGTGCGCGAAAATACAAGAGGACGCATCTGGGACCCGGGCCGCACACGTTGTGCATTATACCTGTACCGTCCACGTGGCTTCGGATAATTATTTTTGGCCCCCGGGGGCATTGAAGAGCACACGCATCTGTGCACACAGACCTTCTGGGACACCAGAACCCCGTATTCGTTATAACTTTCAATAACGATATTATCGGTTATTCTATTAGTCTGACGGGTACCACGAGACAGCTCGTAGTAATTATATTTCGCGCCTGTGTAGGCATATAAGATTCCGAATGGAGCGAAGAATGTATTGTTTTTTTTTATATAGCTGTAGACAAATGTTCGACGAGAAAACTTGCTCCGGTCGAAAAATGACAAGACACCTATTGTGTTACGTTTCGGATCTGGTTGGCGCGTTGAACGAGTCGATTTTTATTTTTCCGAATCGATCCATTAAGGGTTTATAACATAATTGAGAAAATACCGGGGGGGGGGGGAGCGGGAAACC